>OZ024744.1:26212607-26245107 GCA_964016885.1 Eledone cirrhosa
TGAAGTGAAAGTAGCTGGTGCGTGTGTTTCTTATTGGCAACATGACCCTCCCAAAGTATATATATATATATATATATATATATATATATATGTATATATATATATATATATATATATATATATATATATATATATATATATATATATATATATATATATATATATATATATATATATATATATATATATATAATCAGTCATACAAAAGTGAGTTAAAAACGAAACGAAATTTAATTTCGTTTCGTTATTTGTTTTTATATATATATATATATATATATATATATATATATATATAGAGAGAGAGAGAGAGAGAGAGAGAGAGAGAGAGAGAGAGAGAGAGAGAGAGTGGGGGAGCTTTCGGTAATTAGAAGGAGGGATACGGATAAAAATCCCATAACTCCTTGTACCATCATAGATGCACCGTCAAATGACGTGTCTAGGGCACTTTTAAACCTGGCAGAGTCTAATACTCTCGACTACAACCGATTGTTGCTATAGAGGAAGAATCGACCTCAGTACTGGACTGGTCTTTTTTTATCGACCTCGAAAGGATGAAAGGTAAAGTTGCTATTCGTGCCAACCCTCGCCTATGGTCATCAAACTTGGATAATGACCGAAAGAATATGATCGTGAATATATGCGGCCGAAATGGGATTCCTCCGAAGGGTCCTTGGAGTAGCGTTACTCGATAAAGTGTGTAGCTCGGAGATGAGAGAGTCACTCCAGGTAGAGCTGCTACTTTTCTGATTTGAGAGATCACAGCTCTGATACTGTGGACATGTGGTTAGAATGTCTCAGGAGATGAGAGAGTCACTCCAGGTAGAGCTGCTACTTCTCTGGATATAGAGATCACAGCTCTTATACTATGGACATGTGGTTAGAATGTCTCAGGAGATGAGAGAGTCACTCCAGGTAGAGCCTCTACTTCTCCGGATATAGAGATCACAGCTCTTATACTATGGACATGTGGTTAGAATGGACAGGCAAAACCAACCGGTAGGAGATCCAGGGATAGACTTGGAGCAAGATGGTTGGATAACATCCATGAAGAAGAAGAAGAAGGAGAAGAAGAAGAAGAAGAAGAAGAAGAAGAAGAAGAAGAAGAAGAAGAAGAAGAAGAAAAAGAATAATAATAATAATAATAATAATAATAATAATAATAATAATAATAATAATAATAATAATAATAATAAGAAGAAGAAGAAGAAGAAGAAGAAGAAGAAGAAGAAGAAGAAGAAGAAGAAAGAAGAAGGAGACGAAGAAGAAGAGGAAGGAGAAGGAGAAGAAGAAGAAGAAGAAGAAGAAGAAGAAGAAAAGAAGAAGAAGAAGAAGAAGACGAAGAAGAAGAAGAAGAAGAAGAAGGAGACGAAGAAGAAGAAGAAGAAGAAGAAGAAGAAGAAGAAGAAGAAGAAGAAGAAGAAGAAGAATATATATGAAAGTGTTGAATTTTGTTTGAAGCATTCTGTAGTAAAAATGGTCACTTTTGGAAGCTTCTACAACGCAGATGGATAAATCTGCGGGTAACATCATCAATACCAGTAGGTAGTAAGGGGGTAGGAAAGGTGGGTAGGAAGAAATAGGAAAAAGAAAATGTTAAATTAAATGAAAGCCGGAGACAAAGTTACCTTGGAATTGATTTATTAGTTCCTAAATTTCGGATTTCTTAATATATGGATACACACACATCTATCTCTCTCTCTCTCTATATATATATATATATATATATATATATATATATATATATATATATATATACATAGCGGCGATGAATTAGTTTTGCGAGGTTTTTTATATGAAAATCGTGTGTCGAAACAAATATTGTTATACTTGGGGAGGGTCATATTTGTGTAATATTGCCAGAATTAATAACAGAACACACTCACTGTTTGGTTGGTTTTCGCTTCTCGCTGTCTTTTATATCGGTAATCTAACTTACTCGGTCCTCAATGTTGCCATTGACTGACCGACGGTCAAAAATAATACAGATACAATATAGACACAAACACATATATATAGTTTATCATAAATCTTTCGTTGCACATCTACAACATCGTCAGTGGTGTTATATTTTCCTCCTGTTGTATTGTATGTCTACGCCATTTTTATTCAGTCTGTCTAAATATTTATTTATTTATTTGCTTGTTTGTTTATTTTATTTTGTCTTCTTTGCGCATGCGTTTGCGTGTGTGTATAGTGTTTTGTTTGCTGTGTGATGGGTGACTGGTGTGTGTTTATGTGCTTCTTGTTATTGTGCTTGTGTATGTATTTATTTATTTATTTTATTTTATTTACTTATTTATACTTCTCTTAGGTCAGTGTTGTTTGTTTGGGTGTTGTTGTTATTCCATTCATTCTTTCTGTTTAGCCTTGGTCTTCTAATTTCTATTTCACTGGCCTCTCTGATTTGCCTATCTGCTAGGTCATTTCTATGTTTAGATATTATTCTAATTTCTATGTTGTCTATGTTACCGTCATGTTGTTGTCTAGCATGTTCGTATAGTACTGACCCGTTTTTTCGTCCTTTTAGTTCTCCCCAGTGTTAGTCTATCCTTTCACCTATGCTACGAGCTGTCTCACCTATGTATGTTGCTGTCATGTTTCTACAAGTACCCTCTGTACATCTTATGCTATAGACTACGTTTCTAGTTTTACAGTTTATCCGGGGGTTCACCTTACATATGATACATTTCTTATTGGTACAGTGGGTTTTCTTAAAAGGGTAGGTTTTGCTGATCAGGGATTTTATGGTGGTTCCTGGCTTTTCTACCACCTTTATTTTTAAGTGCGTCTTTCTCAGGGCCTTTCTACACTGGTTAGCTAATTTACCTCAAGGGGTAGCGTCCACAAACATGACACTCTGGTATCTCTGGTTGTCGTACCATGAGGTGGCTTTCCCTATCTTATGTCTAGCCCTATCTAAGCTATTCCATGATTTGCTCCTGTATAATGGGCAAATTCCTTTCATGTCCAGTTCTATGAGGGTCTTATACTTCTCCATGGCTCCTTCGTATACTCTGACTCTGTCTCTTTGGTTGTAGCCAGAGAACTGCATGCGGTTGATGAAGTGTTGGATGTATCTTTCCATTTCTGTTGGGTCGCACATGCGGGACACATTCTTCATCACTCGTACCAAATCTGCGATCAGAATATTAAACTTAGCACTACTGGACATTGCTGAGTTTTTGAGTATCAGGTATTTGGAGACCATGGATTTAGCATAGTGTGAGTGGAGAATCTGGGCTCTCTCGTCTGTAGTGTTAATCCAGAGTTATGTGTCTAATACAGGTAGTCTATTGTTAGGGTGTTTGGAAGGGAAGTCGATAGTTACAGTTATACTCTGGTGTATGGAATTAGCTATCTGCTGGATGCTTTCCATCGTGCTACGTTCTAAATCAAACTTGTTAGTGCTCTCTAGTGGAGGTGTTCTTATAACTATATTGATATCGTCTACATAACGAGAGTACATGATGAGGTCTATGGAGATCTCATTAAGGAGATCTTTAAGCCTCCTTTCCCACCATACCATGAAAAGGTTGGCAACATCACCAGCTATGCTGACGCCGATGGCTGCTCCCTCATTTTGGGTGTAGATCTTCTCGTTGAACTTAAATATGTGGCCCTTTAGGGTAGTTTTGATACTAGCCCCTATTGCATGTGCGACCATTTTTCTTACCTGATCATTGTTTTGGGGGGTCCGTATAGCTTTGGTCCACCCAATCCACCTTCCCATGGGAGTCTTTTTTGCCATTGAGGTTATGGTGGGGGGTCTACCTCTTATAGGTCTACTAGGGCAGAAACATCTAAGGTCATGGCTGTCTAGGTAGTCAGTGTCGTAGGTAAGTCTAAGTAGGAGGCCCAGTTCGTCTGTGTCGACGTTGCAGAACTCCACCTCACTCTCAATGATCACCTCCACACATCTTTTCACAGCAAAATCAATGTTAATGGATGGGTACAGTGACACCACATCCATGCTGCCTATTATGAAGTTGGATAGGCTCCTGTTTTTGTTGCACTCACTGATTCTGCTGAGGAGATTTTCTGTACTGTCACATACATCTGGGGACATCTTCATTATGGGGCGTATAACCATTGAGAGGAAGTAGGAGATCCTGTAGTTACTAGCTATATTAGCTCCGCATACGGGTTTTGTTGGTGGTCCTATTGTTGGGTCGTCGACTGTCTTGTGGTCTTTGCGGAGCCCATACAAGGGTGGTATGCCATTGTTAGACGCCTGGAAGTTGTTGGCAGTGCGTCTGCTTGGCTTTAGGATGTCAGTCCACATCATCATGTGAGCGTTGAGGATTTTCTCTCTCCCATCGTGTGTTTGTTGTGCAATTTCGCTCGTCTTGGTGATGTGGGGTTGCATAGCCTCGATGTAGTTCGGCATGCTATCTATTGACATCCTACCAGACTTATCCGTGGGTAGACATACTACCTCACCATCCCTTGTGCGCTGCTTGAGGCTAACCAAGCCTTCTACAGGTTTCCTCCCAAGTTGTTGGGCCTCTGGTCTGCTCTGTCTCTTAGTATACCGGTCTACTATTTGTCTAATCTTATTTCTAGCTATGGTGAACTGTGCCTCTGTCTCGTCATCTATTTGTTGTTGTATGCAAACTCTTTTATTAAAGGGTAACCTCGTAGGATAGATATTACCCATCTTATATGTTTTGTCAGCTGGGTTGAAAAATAATTTCTCTAAGGGGTTGTCATTATATCTATCGTCATAGTTGTGTGTGTTGCTATTATTGTTATCATGGTGGTTGTTGTTGTTCATATCATTAGCATTATTATTATTGTTATGATTGCTAGATGTATTGTTGTTTACTTCACCGTTATTCTTGTTGTTACTGTTATTTCTACCATTGTGGTTGTTACTTTTATTATGTTTCTTGTTTTTGTTGTGTCTATCATTAATGTTGCTACATGTACTATTTCCATTATTACCACTGTGGTTATTGTTGTTGTTGTTCGTATTGTTACCGTTATTACTACTGTGGTCGCTGCTGCTGTGTCTGTGGTTAATGTTTCTATTATTATTATTATTGTGGTTGTTGTTCTGTCTATCGCTAGTATTATTACCATTATCACTATTTCTCACTTTCCTGCTATTGTTATAATTATGGCTGTTATTTCTCTACTCAGAGTTATTGTTTATATTACTACTACCGTTATTGTTGTTGTTTACCTTTGCCTTCCAACGTATTTTTGTGAAACACTTTTCCAGCTCCGTTTTGCACTCCATAGCGTTAATCTTTTTGTAGATGGCAAATTTTGGTGGTAGCCGCAGGATTTGTTGTTCTTGTTCACTGATTAAAGTGTTCCCATAGATATTTACTGTGTGGTCATTGGTAAATTCTGCTCGGCCGAGACAGTTGGAAAGGGCGTGCTGAATATTTGCGAGTGTAAACTCCCCCGAAGAAGAAGATATATAGTATATATAGTGTATATATAGTGTATATTAATGTTGTGACGTCACTGGTAACAAGCTGTATCAGTCATTACCTTTCCCTTGGACAACATCAGTGACGTAGAGAGGGGAGGCTGGTATGTATGGCGACTGCTGGTCTTCCAGAAACTACTTTGTCTGGACTTGTGCCTCGGAGGGGGACTTTCTAGGTGCAAAACCCATGGTCATTCCTGACTGAAGGGCGACTTTTCCCTTTACTCTTTATATATATATACATATATATATATTTTAGGATGGTGGTTTGGACGGAACAAGTGGAGAATAGAAGAAAGAATCCTTCGTCAGCTGTAATCCGCGATCCAGATGTTTCGGTGCTTATTTACAGGACATCTGTAGCGATCCGCGGTGCGCCCAAGGCCTTTTCTTAATGAAAAGGCCAAGAGGAAAAGAAGAGAAAAAGGAAAAGAGGAACCAGAACAAATGGGGAAACTAAGCGCCGAAAGTTCAAAGGCTGACTATCAAGTAGTGATGCTAGAGCTGTGAAATCTTGCATGCATTAACTTCAACTTTTATTATTAATAATTGCATTGTTTCTTACCAGGAACTATGTTGAAAAATAAACCTCATTTGGTCATTCCCTGAGAGTATCTTGGCCAGGCTCTGAACATGGCAACTCTAGTATTACTCAAAATAAATTCGTTCAAAATGATGAACCATATATAAAAAGAAAATGATGAACCATATGATCAAAAGAAAAGCTCGAGGCAACATACGACTCTTAGAGAAATATGTGGTAGTCTCCCTTGTATTTCTGATATTGGGTGAAAGAGAAAAGTTAGATGTGCGGGCCGTTGTTATCACACCTCACACAAAGCTATGTCGCTGTTAGTAATTTGTAAACCAACATCCGTTAACAATTAAAGAGGAGGCCATCTTTCCTCCGATTTATATGCCATAGCCAAAGACACTGGTATAAACGATCAGGTTCTAGGCCAGATATTTTCAAAACTTTGGGGCCACCGACCTCCATCACGATCACGTAATACCTTCAGCACGCACACCCCTATTTCCAGTGAAACCTACCTACAAGCTAATTGTAAATAATATATAATAAATAAAATCTTTAATTTATATATAATAAATAATATAATATATACTATGTATAAATAAATATTATATATTTTTTATTTTACTATATTTATATATATATATGTATCTTTTGATACTTAATATACTATTATATCATCTCTACCGCCCCCTCACCACCACTCTCTTAGACCCTAGCGTACCCTGGACCTCCTCAATTCACCCCTATCCCTCCGGGTGTGGTAGACCCCATTTTGAGAACCTCTGATCTAGGCTATACAACGATGATGGTACCTCATATAAAATAATTGCACTATTTTAGGGAATATATAAGCAATATATTATTGCTAATCCAAGTACAAGACGGGCACATAATAAAATCATTATCAATCTGTTTATTGTGGGTGAAATCGTTAGAGCGTCGAGTAAAGGCTTTGTGATGTTTGTTACAGTGGTTTATGTTCTGAGTTGTTAAAATAAAGAGTAATTCTTCTTCTTCTTCTTCTTCTTCTTCTTCTTCTTCTTCTTCTTCTTCTTCTTCTTCTTCTTCTTCTTCTTCTTCTTCTTCTTCTTCTTCTTCTTCTTCTTCTTCTTTATAATGACGTTTATAACAGCAAAATAACACGCTCTTCAAATTGCATACGAAGTTAGGGAGAACAGATTTGAATAGAATTGTGTTTGTGAGAGGACAAAAAAAAAGATTCAAATAACTACTTTATTGCTATAAGATATACTGAGGAAAACAAATATTGACATAGGAAAAGAAGGGAAATATGCCGACAGATTGGACTAAGGCTAAAGGAATTAACTTTTCAGTTTTCAGTGGTCTTACCGTTGATGATACTATCTGTCGCTCACAACTTCAATCATAATACAATAAAAAAGGTGACTTCATTAGCACTAATATAAACACATACATACACATACAGAGATACACACACACATATACACATAGAGACACATACATACACATACGCACTCACACACATAAATATATATATATACATCCACACGCACACTCACACATACATACACCCACATACACACTCATACATACCCACATACACACCCACAAACATACAAACAAACCATTAAACCAACAGTTGTACAAGTAAAGCCACTATAATCACTAAGGTTTCCTTTCTTTCTTTAGTCGTTTTCTAACGCTGTTTGTATGACACGAAAATTGAATATAAGTGATTTCGAAGAAATGAGGCCGATATAACAAAGTTGAGTAACCACAAGATACAGTTTACTCCCAGACTACAATGTTAAGGAATGAGAAAAGAAAAAGATCGCACAGGTACAGGAGATTTATCTGTCTGCGTTGTAGAAGCTTCTAAAAGCGACCCTTTTTACTACTCCAGAATGCCTCAAGCAAACTTCAACAGTATCATATATATATATATATATATATATATATATATATATATATATATATATAAAACTTATATATATATATATATATATATATATATATATATATAAGTTTTAATATAGATGAGATTCTACAGGACTAGAACTGTTTCATTCTTTAGAAATTACCAGGAATCAGATTCCTGGTGATTTCTAAAGAATGAAACAGTTCTAGTCCTGTAGAATCTCATCTATATTAAAACTTTTATACTCTGCAATGTATTGAATACCTTACTTACTGTGGTTACCTCCGATTCAACCCGGAATAACGTATATATATATATATATATATATATATATATATATACAAATATAATTTCAGGGAGGTTTGCGGCAAACGCTCAATGTACTAAAAGAAGACCAGACCAATTAACATAGGTTATAGAGGCCTAAGAAACTGAAAACGGCCGTCATGAATCTATCAGCCACCGGAGCCAAAATAAACGAAGCAACCTAAACAGGTTAACAAAAGAATTTACCTGGACCTCCTGGAAATTGATAGTATAATCCAGTGGGAGCCCTGTGACACCTAAAGCAATTATACTGCCTTCTTTCGTTGTAAGCTTTTGGTATAACGATCGAACAAGGTTGCCATTTCGTCAACAGGTATTTTATTCTCAGCCGCCGAGAACATATATATATATATATATATATATATATCCGGGGGGGGTGTAGCTTGGAGTTACTGCAGGTTCACCCGGGAGAGCACTCGATGTTTAGGTTCTATTTTCTGTTGAGGTGTAGAGCTATACAGAGTGTAATATATTGAATGGATAACAAGGACGATTGGTTACTCCTTCATTGCATTTATTGGTAGGTGACGCGCGTTTCGCCACTGATCAGCTCAAGGTTCGATCTGTATCGATCCTACCCGACTCAATGATCGGCAGCTCGACGGACCCTTTTTCTTATAGCACTTTAAGGGGTCCGTCGAGCTGCCGATCATTGAATCGGGTAGGATCAATACAGATCGAACCTTGAGCTGATCAGTGGCGAAACGCGCGTCACCTACCAATAAATGTAATGAAGGAGTAACCAATCGTTCTTGTTATCCTTTCAATATATATATATATATATATATATATGGAGAACAGAGTTGGCTGTGTAGTTGCTAGTTAAGGTAGGATTAAAAATGGAATGAGAATAAGAAGAAAGCAAGAAAGGCTTTCCTCATCAGTTGTCTACTGCGGTTCTCGGATATTTCAACGGTTTAAAGACAATATATCTACCTCCAGATCGTTCAATAACTAGGTAAGTTATTGGGAAAACGAAGGAGAAGGGGGAGGGGAAATAGAAGGGAAAAGGGAAAAAATGGAAGAAAAGAGAAAACAGCGAAAAAAACCCAACAAACCGAGGAATGTGCGAGCAAACTTCCCTTTTTTCCCTTTTCCTTTCGGTTGGATTTGAACTCATATTATAAAGGGCCGTAACTCTATGCTGCAAAGCATGGCGTCCGACCCTCTACCGATAATGCCAATCCAACGACCTAATAATAATAATGATGATAATGATAATGATTTCATTTATTGGCCACAAGAGGGCCGGCATACAAGGGACAATACAGTGAAGGTTTACAATTAACCATATTAAAATAATGTCATAATGTCATTAGGGAGATAAAATAAAAGCTGCCCAAATATTTCTATCATTGTCTTTTGCTGAATTGCAGTAAATTTTGCTTTCAGTTCTTTTGTAACGATTCTTTGGAATGTGGTCTTCGGTCTTTGTCTCTTGCTGCGACCTCCTGGTAGTTGACGTCGCCTGGGATCGTCTTGGAAGCAGGGCCGCCTGCACAACGATCTCAGGTCGCTAAACATAGATGTTGTGGCCATCAGCGAGACCAGAATATCCGAGGCACAGGCATGCGCACCCATTTTCGGTGGTTATGAGGTCTCCGAGCCGTCCCGGTTCCGGGTGGGGTGCTGTGTTGTTCCGGAGAAGTCTGAATCTCGAGATACAGGCCGTCCTCTTGGATCCAGAAGATAAGTTGGTGGTGCTGGGCGTGACCAGCGGAGAAAGGCAAGCTTTCAGGCAAGTGGCCGTTTATGCCCCGACAGGAGCAGGACGGCATAACTTCTTCCGGCATCAGGGGACCTTTCTTGGAAAGTCCCGCTCTTTAGTCTTAGATGCACGCTGGGAGTGTGTGAGATTAGCGGATAGTGGTGGAAGGTGTAAAAGCCTCGCAAACCCGCTCAGACGTGTTCAACTGTTTGACAGGTACCATCTGGATTTCCCGAATGTGCCAATGTGGACATGGACAAACCGCATCGGGTCATCCAAATCATATCTAGATAGAGTATTCTGTAGGGAAATAGATAGGTCTAGTTTAGGTTGTCCCCAATTCAAGATAGTCGACTACATGGACCAAAAGTTCGTGATCTGTGTGGTTGACTTAGATAGGTTTCATAGACAAGGACCCAGCTACTGGAAGCTAAACGCGTCGTTAACAGGACACAAAGCTTACAGAGACCGGATTGGCGAATTAGTTAAGCGGGCATTGACGGGTGCAATCGTCAATAACAAATGGTGAACAGGTTAGCAAAGGCGCTTAGTAAAGGCATCGCGACCGAAGTGCTTGCGGCGAAATTGGCCCCAGACCAATACTTCAACGCAAAGCACGAAGGCTGCGTTGTCAGAGCTAGGGTGCGTTCTCTTAGACACAAGGGGACGAAAGCCGTTCGATGGGCCTGTGTGGCGGAGGCGTGTCGTGGCAACAAAGCCATGAACCTGTCTTTGGCGGACCACGACGGACGCATGTTACACGATCCCGGGCAAATGTGTGCGGCTTTTCAGCGACACTTCGCTCAACTGTTCGAAGGCAGCGCCGGGCCGGATCGTGGGATGGACTTTAGTGCCTACCTCCACGGACTGCCGCGGCTATCGGCCACTGAGGCGGAGTGTTGCGAAAAGCCGATAACAGCCGTTGAATTACGGGAGGCAATGACTGGCTGCACAATCGCCTGGTTTTGATGGTCTGCCCTACAAACTTTACGTACACATGCCAGACATCTTTGGAGACCTCTTGATGGATGTCTACTGCAACTAGCAGCAGAGCGGGAGAATTCCCAGCTCTATAAGCTGAGGAGCGGTGGCGCTGCTGAGAAAGGATCCGAACAAGGGGATAACATAAATAATTTCAGGATCATAACTCTGCTAAACACAGAGTTCAAGATTTTGGCTAAAGTGCTAGCAAAGAGGTTGGCGCTTTTCGTCGGTGGTCTGGTGGGAGAGGCGCAGACATGCGCCATTGCTGACAGATCCATCCACGACAACATTCACCTCATGCGGTTCATCGTGGAGAGAGTAGCTAGGGAACCTGGTCCGGGTGGGTCCATGATCAATTTAGATCAGTCGAAAGCTTTCGATAGGGTCGACCATCGTTATCTGGCGGCAGTCCTGAGGGCGGCTGGCTTTGGGCTTGTCTTCGGAGGCTGGGTCGCTGCCATGCACAGCGACATCTGCTCTGTGGTGAGAGTGAACGGTCTCCTTTCGGAATCGTTCAACATCATGAGCTCGGTCCGCCAAGGATGACCCCTCCCATCGACTGTTGTATGTCCCTGTTGTATGTATCGAGCCATTACTGTACAGACTGGAAACGTTGAGGGGGTCCCGCGCGAACTGGGATGCGGAAGAACCATGTCAGTATATACAGTCAACGTCATCGTATTGGTGTCGAATGTCAAACACATTCATGCGATCGGCCCTGGCTGATGATGCGCTCAGGTTACGGCATCTCCACCTCTTCCTCGACGGTGATCCGGTGTGGTCGCCGTTTGCTAGACGCGTGTTTCCCCAGCTCGTCTCCTTGACGGAGCTGCAGTCCTGGGTCAAGCGAAGACCGAGAGGGAGCGCTTGGAGACTGGAATGTCTTCAAGCGCTTACAGCCCTCGACCAGTCGGGCAATGTGATCGGTGGAAACTCCACTGTGGCGTTCTATAGAGGATTAGTGGAGGGGAAGAGCGACGACGTACCTGAGGGGACTCTGGGCACCGATAAAAATCAACTAGCCAAGCTCTTCGGGAGAACTTTCGGGCCGAGACCTAGGGACGACTTCCAGAAATCCTTGGCTTGGCAGTGCTACCGAGGGGCTTTGCCAGTTCGGGATAAACTCTACAGGCATTGAAGTGCCGTCATTCGGGCAATTCCGAGGTGCGTGCAGGGCGACGAAACCGTCCTGCACGCACTCGCCCAGTGTCCGAGCATTGCTGACTTGAGGGCTTATGTCGAACACCTGCAGTCGCGGGAAGGACTGATTCGGCTATCAGCTGAGTCCATCGTGAGGATTGCTCCGCCGCCTTCCTTTAGCTGGGAATGTCAGGCAGTTTTTATCTGTCTGGTGACCATGGTAATAGAGATCGTATGGTGGACACGTCTGAAAGGGTTGAAGACAGGTACTTTCCTCTTCGGTGACGCCTTCATTAACCTGAAAAGGGAAATCAGGGTGGAGTGGGAAGTGCTGTCTTCCAGCCAGTTTGTTGAAAGATTAGTGAGAGAGGTAAGAATTGTGAACGGGCCTACCCTGAGTGTGTGCCTGTAGCATCGTAGGAAGAAAACTGGAAGAGGGCTTTTGCCCTACCGGTCAGGGTAACCGTCTCTTTTTTGTGGTCTTTCTCCACGAGTGATCCTCGGAAGACACCCCTTCTTGGGGAATATTTCATTGTTTTTTTTTTGTCACATCCTCTGTTTTTGTTTTTCTCTTACACGCAGAAATGCCCATTTAAACCGACCTGTATTGTCCTGTGTTGTCCTTAATGTATACTTTGTGTCAACCCTTGTGGTTAATAAAGAAATCATTATTATTATCGGTCTGTTCGGACGTTTTTTGCTCGCCCCCAGTTGTCGCTTTATTTGCCTGTTAAAATTATTTGTTGTTAAATATTTCTTGTTGTGTAAGGGATATAAGCCCTTGGACTTTGCCCTGTGGAGGGGAAAGTATAATATTTGGGACTTTTGGCCAAATATTTGAACATTTTACTTTTAAAACGGCCCCCGAAGCCCCAGCAATATATCCGCTGTCGTGTGACAACGGCTTAAAAGTTGAGGCGATGGTTACAGAAATCCATACAACAAACACCACCACAAACAACGTGAACACAGACAACACTGAGAACAGTAATTTTGAAAAAATTACGACACCAACTACAACAATAACAGCGACAACCAAAATACAGACAAGAGAAAAAAATGACAACAAATGCAACAACGATATTAACACCACTAAAAATAAATAAACAACAACAACACCAACAGCAACAATACAAATTGCACCGAAAACAACAACAACGGTGGCACCAAAAACACAACCAACTGCAACAGTGATAACAACAACACCAACAACACCGTTTGTAGCAGTAGCAACAGAAACAACACCAACAACAAGACCAGTAACAGCAGTAGCGGCAGCAATAATGGTGCCGCTGAAACAGGGGCCACTTCTTTCGCAGGTGTGGCCCAAAATATTGAGACAGTGTTAGTCACGGAGGAAGAGATGGCAGTGGTAAGGGCCATGGTGTCGAGAAACGACAATAGAGGTTCCCTGAAACCTCCACCCGATTTCTTCAAAGACCACAGCTGCGCACGGTGACATACCGCACCGTAAGCAAAATATCTCATCGGGTGGAGAGAGCCACGGAGGCTCAAATCCAAAAGGCCTTGGGGTGCGTCTGGGCGCGAAAAACCCACATCACCCGAGGCAAAAAGTACGCTACTGTAGACGTACTTTTCGCCACCCCCCAAGAGGCGAAGTCTCACTCTTTGGAAACCCTAAAGAGTGAGGAGATAGTCTTGGTGCACTCCTACTGCGGGCAGAAAATTGTGAGGGTCAAAGTGACCCAGGTCCCACCCGACGTGCCCATACCTTGGCTGGTCGCGTCAGTACTGGCTGGAATCGAGGAGTGGACTACCATACTGCACATACTGAGAATGGGAAGAGAGACCTGGTCAGGAATAGGCATGCGAATGCTAATACAGTCTGACAAGGAGTGCATCTAGGCCATCCCAGACCTCATAGACCTCAAAGAAGAGCTCCATCTCCTTATAATCGTGGAAGGAAGGCGCCCAAAATGCTATCTCTGTGGGCACAAGGGTCACCCCAGGGCCTTCTGCCGCAGAAGACAGCCAAGAAGAGGGCCCGCCTCCTTCCGACGCCTTATCCGCTGTTACCAAGAGCAAGGCAGGCAACAGAGGCAGAAGACAGTTCCATAGTGAGTAGGAGGGCAACGTCCGTGGCACCCATACCAAGGCCACAGACAACTAAAGCAGCGGCAGCAGTCGCGGCGACACCAACAGTCACAGTAGCTACGCCGGCGGTAAAATCGCCGGAGCGGGCTCCACTACCACCACCAACGGCAGTGGAGCTCATGCCCATCCCGGACGCTGCGGAGTCCGACATGGAGTGTGAGGCGGGAGGGAAATGGCAAACGGTCTGCCACAAACAAAAGAAAAAAGAAAAAAAACCCTAACTTCAGCCTCCCAAAACTACACGGACCGCAAATTTGTGATCTGTGAAGTTGACTTAGATAGACTCCATAGGCAAGGGCCCGGCTACTGGAAGCTGAACGCGTCGTTCCCAGCGCGCAAAGCTTACAGAGACCGGATTAGCGAATTAGTTAAGCGTGCGTTGACGGGTGCGGTCGTCAACAACAGGTGGTGGTTTACCCTGAAAAGGGGTATTAGAGTAGAATCGATAAGGTTTAGCAAAGGAGTAGTGATAGAGGAAAATAGAGTAGAGGGAGAGTTAGAAAGCTAGAAGAGGCGTTTAGGACAGGCATCGCAACCGACGTGCTTGCGGCGAGATTGGCAATCGAGCAATTCTTCAATGCAAAGCATGAAGGCTGCGTTGTCAGAGCTAGAACTGGTGCTCTAAGACACGAGGGGACGAAAACCGTTCAATGGGCTCGGGTGGTGGAGGCACGATGTGGCAACAAGTCCACAATTCAGTCTTTGCCTCATCAAAACGGGCGCATGTCGCTCGAACCCAAGCAGATGTGTGCGGCTTTTCAAAAGCACTTTGCTCAATTTTTCGGAAGCGCCAGCGGGCCGGATCGGAGTATGGACTTCGGTGCATACCTCGACGGACTGCCGCGGCTCTCGACGACCGCAGCGCAGTGCTGCGAATGCCGATAAAAACAGGCGAAATACGGGAAGCGATGTCTGACAGAATGAGAGGTAAATCGCCAAGTTTGGATGGTTTGCCCTACGAGCTTTATGCGTATATGCCAGATTGTTCGGCGACCTCTTGGCAGATGTCTACTGCAACTCACAGCAGAAAGGGAGCATTCCCAGTTTTGTGAGCCGGGGAGCGGTGGCGCTGCTGAGAAAAGACCCGAACAAGGGGGACGTTATAGACAACTTCAGGCCCATAACTCTGCTAAACGCAGAGTTTAAGATTTTGGCCAAGGTGTTAGCAAATAGATTGGCGCTTGTGATCGGTGATCTGGTGGGTGAGGAGCAGACATGCGCCATCCCGGACTGAGCTATCCACGACAACCTCCATCTCATGCGATACATTATAGTGAGAGTGGTTAAGGAACCTGGCACGGGTGGGGCCCTGATCAACTTGGATCAATCCAAAGCATTTGATAGGGACGACCATCGGTACCTGGCTGCGGTCATCGAGGCAGCTGGCTTCGGGCGTTTTCAGGGGCTGTATCGCTGCGATGCACAGCGTCATCTGCTCGATTGTGAGGGTGAATGCTCACCTGACGCAGCCTTTCAGCATCATGAGCTCGGTCCACCAGGGTTGCCCCCTCTCATCCATCTTGTACGTACTGGCCCTAGAGCCTTTACTACACAAATTGGAGACGATGAGGGAGGTCCCACGCGAACTGAGATACGGGAGATCCATGTCAGCTTGTGCCGACGATGTTACCGTGCTGGTGTCGAGCACCAAACATTTCCAGATGCTCGGCACCGCTCTCAAGGAATACGAAGCGGTAACAGGAGCAAAGATAAACCACGACAAGTCGGTGGGCTTGCAACTTGGCACCTGGAGAGGCAAGTCCATGCCGTCCGACAGCGTCGCGGGGCGCTGGATGGAAGAATCGGTTAAATTGCTCGGGGTCTGGTTCGGTCCGAATCTCCAGATGGAGAAAAACTGGAGCGAGGTGACGATTAGGGTGGGCTCTCTCACACAGAAATGGGCCGAGAGGAGGCTGTCTCTGAAAGGTCGGGCGGAGGTAGCGAATGCGTACATAGCGTCCGTCATATGCTACCGCCTGACCGTCGTACCTTTCCCCGCCCAACACTGACCAAAATGGAGCGCCTTCTTTCCGCTTTTTGTGGAAGGGACATGCTCCCATGGTCAGTCGATCAATTTGCTGTCAACACCCGTTGCGTGGAGGACTAGGCATGCCGTGGCTGATGATTCGCAAACATGCGCTGAGGCTGCGACATCTCTGGTGCTTCCTTGATGGTGAACAGGTGTGGTCGCTGTTTGCCAGACGCGCTTTTCCCCAGCTCGTCTCCTTGACGGAGCTGAAGTCCTGGATCAAGAAAAGACCGAGGAATAGCGCTTGGAAGATGGGATTTCTCCAAGCGCTCACCGCCCTCTACCGGCTGGGCATTAGTATCGGTGGAACATCCACCTCAGCGTTTTATAGAGGGCTAGTGGAGGGAAAGAGCGACGACGTTCTTGGGGATACCCTGGGCGTCGAAGACGATAAGCTGTTCGTTCTCTTCAAGAAAACTTTCAGACTGGGGCCTATGTACAACTTCCAGAAATCCCTGGCCTGGCAGTGCTACCACGAAGCGTTGCCGGTTCGGGATAAGCTCTACAGGCACGGAGGTGCTGTCAGCCGAGCCTGTCCGAGATGCGCGCAGGGCCACGAAACTGTCCTGCACGCACTCGATCAGTGCCCGAGGATTGCTGACTTGTGGAACTATGTCGAACAGCTGCTGTCGCGTGTAGGACGGATCCGGTTATCGACTGAGGCCTGTGTGCAGATAGCCCCGCCATCCTACTTTAAAGAGGAGGAAGGGCAGGCAGTTTTCATCTGCCTGGTGGTCATGGCGAAAGAGATTGTGTGGTGGACAAGGTTGAAAGGGTTGAAGACGGGCACCTTCCTCTCCGGCCAATCCCTGATTAACTTTTTCAAGTTTCACTTGAAGAGGAAAATCAGGGTGAAGAGGCAAGTGCTGCTTTCTAGCAAGTTTGTTGAAAGGTGGGTGAATGTAGCGAGTCTGGTCCGAGTGAACGGGACCGCTCTGAATATACGTGTGTAGTTTGAAAAATGGAAAAATTGAGAGAGGGCACTTTCCTTGGTGGTCAAGGTGGCCGTGGTCTTTTGTGTGGTTTTCGCCACGAGTAACCCTCGGAGGTCCCCCCCCCCCCCCCCACACAATCGGGGACTTTTTGATTGTTTCAATTTTCATTTTTATTGTTTAAATATATATATGTTTCTCTGTCCTTTTTTTTCTTTTCTTATATAAATAATAAAAATCTTTACACGCACAAAACCCACATCGTACCGTCATGTGCCGTCTGTAATGTTTTTCTTGGTGTCAGCCCTTGTGGTTAATAAAGAAATCATTATTATTATTATTATTATTATTATTATTGTTATTACTCTTCGAGTCTCAGTCATTGATGTTAGTTAACTGGAAAGTTTGTTGAGATGAATATCAAGCCACTACCTGCAGCCTCAGATATTCAGGACGTATCGGAGGGTTCTTGCTGTTCCCAGCAAGCATGCCTTTTGAAGCGTTCCAAAAAGCGTGAAGGGGCCAATTTTCTTTAACCATCCCTGGAAACCTTTTGAGATAGTCCCTAGTGCGCCTATGACAATCGGGACCACTTTCACTTCATGGCAGTTCCAAATCCTTTTTACCTCCCACTTTAGGTCCTGGTATCGGTTAATTTTCTCCCTCTCCATCTCTTGCACTCACGTGTCGAATGGGCAGGCCACATCCACAATCAGGCACGATCTTTTTTCTTTGTCCCAAACCACCAGGTCAGGTCTATTGTGTTCCAGTTTCTTGTCCGTCTGTATCCTAAAGTCCCACAGCACCTTCACCTGATCGTTTTCTATCACCGACTCTGGCTTATGCTCATACCACTTCTCAGAATGTGGTAAATTGTTTAGTTTGCATAGGTGCCAGTGGATCACCCTGCCCATCATATCATGTCTCCAGCCTTTATAGTGAGTCTGGGCTAGATGTTTACACTCGGATACAATGTGAGCCACAATCTCCTCTCTCTCCACAGATCCTGCACAGTGGGCTAGCCTCCTCCTTGTAAATATGGTGTTTCAACCACTTCCTTTTGAAGGCCTGCTCTTGCGCAGCCATTAAAATTCCTTCTGTAGCCTTTTTAAGGTTTCCTCTTTTCAACCAGTTCCATGTCTGTGGATCTCTGAATTCAGTTTTCTCAAAGAAGGTACTATGAAGGGATTTTTCCTGAAGGTTGCTCATTCTCCTCGATGTTATTTGCTCCTTGGACATCCCCTGGTCTATTGTCCTCTCCTTCAATACACTTCTGAGCATTTGCTCCTTACTATCAGTCACGTATTTGTGTAGGTTGTTTTTCTCCATCTGAACACAGTCCTCTATGCTGATAAGACCTCTTCCATCCTCAGATCTCCTTAAGTAGAGTTTATCGACTTGGGGAGTTATGTCGAACAGCTACTGTCGCGTGTAGAACGGATCCGGCTATCGGCCGAGTCCATAGTCAATATCGACCCGCCGCCTTCTTTGGTCAGGAAGAGCAGGAAATGTTCCTATCATGAAAACAAATAGCGACAACACCAACGGCAACAATACCAACTGCACCGAGAACAACGGTGGCAACAAAGACAACAATGATAACAGCGACAGTGATAACAACAACACCAACAAGAACAACGTCAACGACAGCAACACCCCCAACAAAAACAAGAAGAACACTTTCGCTGCGGCAGCAGCAAAAAAGAGGCAATGCTTCAACATGGACCTATCATGAAAACAAATAGCGACAACACCAACAGCAACAATACCGACTGCACCGAGAACAACGGTGGCAACAAAGACAATGATAACAGCGACAGTGATAACAACAACACCAACAAGAACAACGACAACGGCAACAACACCCCCAACGAAAACAAGAAGAACACTTTCGCTGCAGCAACAGCAAAAAAGAGGCAATGCTTCAACATGGACCTCTCAAAAAAAGATGAAAAGCAGAACGGTGCATTATAGATGCATCTCAGCATAAACCAAAACGGCAGCTTTAATCCCACAAGAAGATGTCGAAGTCTCGCTGAGGTGCATCAGAGAAGACACCGAATACATAGAAAGGGGCAGACAGTACGGCACCATTTCGGTGTTGTTCAAGTCAGAAGCCCTCGCTATAAAAACACGCTATGACTCCTTGCAAAACCAGCAAGGTCGTAATGTACCCCTCCCACATGGGAAAAAGAACGGCCCGTCTCCGCATTCCCAGAATCACACCAGGCTTTTGTTTGTGGAAAAAAACCCATTTGCGAGCCTTCTGCCCTCAACTGCTGAAAGAGGCAAGGGATCGAAAGGCTCCACTGCTGCCGGCGCCGGGGCGAGGACCACAAACAACACCAGCACCGACAAAACCACCAACAACAACACCAATAGAAAGACCAACACCAACATTGACCACCCAGGGAGGAAACGAAGAAAGCTGTCAAATCCCCCCCCCCCCAAAAAAAATATACACCAATAAAACCATAAACATACATACAGACACACTTACAGACACAGACCCCTCATCTACCAGTAGTGAAGATGAGGGAAAACCAAAATCCCCCAAAATACAATAAAGGGAACACAAAAAGAAAAAAAAACTCAACAAAGCACAAAATCATCCACAATAAAAAACGCAGACACCACCCACGCAAACATCTCTCCAATAACACCAACATCAACACCACCATCACCATCACCAGAATTCCCCAAACGCAAACAACCTAAACAGACGCAAGAACAAATATACACACAAACATCTGAAACCACAGACACCGCACTCACAATAAACACAGATACAACCGAAACAACACCACCAAAACCATCATCACCACAACCACGCAAACAAATAAAATCACACCAACAAAACATATAAAACTTCGTGCTCGTCAGGAGGGCCAAGAAGGAACTGATGGCCCTCGTAGTACGAAGTGAAAATATACAAAAAGAGGGGGACATTTTTAAATCGAGCACATTTCGCGTGCCGGAAGATTGGCTTCTGGTGCGAATGTCGATCAAATTATACAAAGAAATACGAGACAGCTTTCCTCGGGACGTGGGAACTCCGAACGTAAAACAAACTTCAAGACTTTTAAAGGGGTTCCCAAAAGAAACCCCACCAACTATGGAGGTCGACAACCCGACCTTCACAAGAGCCCGGAAGGTAAGTAAACCTTTCCTCTTTCTCTTTTTAACCTGCCAACATGGCCGTATTAAGAGTAGGATGTTTAAATGTTCGAGGCCTGGGATCGTCCTGGAAGCAGGGTCACCTGCTCAATGATCTCAGGTCTCTAGAAATGGATGTAATTGCCGTCAGCGAGACCAGAATTTTCGACAAGCGCGCACTAGCCCCCATTTTCGACGACTATCAGATCTTAGTATCTGTTAGCCGGCCAGGAATGGGAGGCGGGGTGGAAGTGCTGTTTAGGAAAGGCCTGGATCTCGAGGTAAGGTCGATCTTCCGGGATCCGGACGGGAAGTTGGTGGTCCTGGACGTGAACAACAACGAAGGTGGTGCCTTTAGACTGGTGGCCGTCTATGCTCCTACTGGGGCAGGACGGCAGGACTTCTTTAGACGCCTGGAAGCTTTTCTGGGCACGTCTCGCCCTTTACTGATAGCGGGGGACTGGAACGGCATCTTAGACGGACGCTGGGACTGTATGAGAGTATCCGATAGGAGCGGGGGGGGGGGGGGGCAAAAGCCTCAAGAACCTGATCAGCCAGTTCTAACTGTCTGACAGGTACCGACTAGATTTCCATAATGCGCCTGTGTAGATCTGGGCTAAACGCATAGGGTCATCTAGATCGTATATAGACAGAATATTCATTAGGAAAATAGACAGAAATAGTGTAAGCTGTCCACGTTTTGAAACGGTCGCCTATTCAGATCACAAGTTTGTGATCTGTATGGTCGACCTAGATAAGACGCGTAGGTTAGGACCTGGTTACTGGAAGCTAAACATGTCATTTCCGGCACGTAAGGCTTACGGGGACCGAGTCAACAATTTAGTTAAGAAAAAGTTGACAGGGGGAGTCGTCAACAATAGATGGTGGGGAGCTCTCAAAAGAGATTAGAGTAATGTCGATAGGTTTAGAAAAGAAGTAGCGTTAGAGAAAAATAGAAAGGAGGGAGAGTTGGTAGATAAGTTAGACGAGGTTATTGGTAGTGGCATTGCAACTGATGTGCTAGCGGCGAGAATGGCATTAGACCATTTCTTCAATGCGAAAACTAAGGCGCGTGCTCTGACAAACGAGGGAACCAAAGCTGTTCGATGGGCCCGCGTGGAAGAGGCGCAGCGTGGTAATAAAACCACGATTCGGTCTTAGACGGACCGAGACGGACACGAGCTGAGCGATTCCAAGCGGATATGTGAGGCCTTTCGCCAACATTTGGCTCGGTTTTTCGGGGGAAGGGGCGGGTCAGAGATGGTGGCGGAGACTTCAGTCCCTACCTCGCTGGCTTGCCGCAACTCTCGACGGCTGCCGCTGGGCGCTGCGAAAGGCCAATTACTTCAGACGAGATTCAGGATGCCCTTGTCGGCTGCATGAGCCTCAAGTCACCCGGTTTGGATGGTCTGCCCTACGAGCTTTACGTAAATATGCCAGACATGTTCTCCAATCTCCTCGAAGCCCTTTACTGGAACTGGCAGCAAAATGGGAGTATTCCCAGTTCTGTGAGCCGGGGCGTAGTGACGCTGATAAGGAAAGACGAGAACAAGAGGGACACATTAGACAATTTCAGGCCATTAACTCTGCTCAATACAGAGTTTAAGATTTTGGCCAAGGTGTGAGCAAAGAGATTGGCGCTTGTCATCGAGGATTTGGTTGGGGAGGCGCAAACTTATGCAATCCAGACCAGGTCCATACACAATAAACTCCACCTAATGCGATACATCATAGAGAGGGTAGGGTGTAAACCTGGCTTCGGAGGGGCTCTGATCAATTTAGATCAATCGAAAGCATTCGATAGGGTTGATCATCGGTACCTGGAGGTCTTCAGAAGCCGGATCGCTGCAATGCACAGCGCCACCTGCTCGATGGTCAAAATTAATGGCCATCTCTCAAACCGTTTCAGGTCTCCCGATCGGTCCGTCAAGGGTGCCCTCTCTTCTCCCTTCTGTACGTATTGACTCTCGAGCCTTTACTGTAGAAGCTAGAGCTGTTGCAGGATATCCCGCTCGAACCGGGATGCGGAAAGGCTGTGTCGGCTTATGCAGACGACATCACCGTGATAGTGTCTGACACCTCAGAAATCGATGTGGTCGGCAACTTATTGGAGGAATATGAAAGGTTGACGGGAGCAAAACTTAAGCCGGAAAAGTCGGTGGTCTTGCAACTCGGCACCTGGAGAGGCAAGTCCATGCCGTCCAACAGCGTCGTTAGGCACTGGACGGACGGACCGGTAAAGTTGCTAGGGGTTTGGTTCGGGCCAGACCTCCAGGTGGATAAGAATTGGGACGAGGTGACGGGCAGCGTAGCCAGTCTCACCCAGAAATGGGCTGGGATGAAGCTATCACTGAAAGGTCGGGCGGAGGTGGCGAACGCGTACATCGCGTCCGTCACCTACTACCATCTGACCGTCGTCTCTTGCCCCCGTTTGCGCCTCGCCATCTTGGAGCGACTCCTCTTCAAATTCTTGTGGAGGGGTCAGGTTCCGCTGGTGCGGCGTTCCATCTGCTGCCAGCACCCTCTACGTGGAGGGCTGGGCATGCCGTGGCTAAAGATGCGCAGGCCCGCGTTGAGGCTGCGGCATCTCCAGATATTCTGCCTAAACGGTGAACAGATGTGGTCGCCGTTTGTCAGACGAGCCTTTCCGCAGCTCGTTTCTTTGATTGAGCTGCAGTCCTGGGTCAAGAAGAGACCGAGACTGGGTGACTGGCATCTGGAATGTTGCCAGGCACTCACTGCCCTCTACCAAGCGGGCAATGTGGTCAGTGGAATTTCCACTCTCGAGTTCTATAGAGCATTAGTGGTGGGTAAGTGCAACGACGCAATCGGAGAGGCTCTGGGAGTCAACGAAGTCGAACTAACCAGTCTGTACCGGAGGACTTTCGAGCCGGGGACGATGG
This sequence comes from Eledone cirrhosa, assembly GCA_964016885.1. Taxonomy (NCBI): domain Eukaryota; kingdom Metazoa; phylum Mollusca; class Cephalopoda; order Octopoda; family Eledonidae; genus Eledone; species Eledone cirrhosa. The sequence continues at coordinate 26,235,777 of OZ024744.1, forward strand.
ATAATTTCCAAAAATCCCTCGCTTGGCAGTGCTACCTGGGGGGCACTGCAGGTTCGAGATAAACTCTACAGGCACGGAAGTGCTGTCAGACGGACCTGCCCGAGATGCGCGCAGAGCGACGAAACCGTTCTGCACGCACTCGTCCAGTCTTCGTGCATTACTGACTTGTGGAGTTATGTTGAACAGCTGTTGTCGCGTGTAGAACGGATCCGGCTATCGGCCGAGTCCATAGTGAAGATCGACCCGCCGCCTTCTTTTGGCCAGGAAGGGCAGGCAATTTTCCTCTGTCTGGTGGCAGTAGCGAAAGAGGTTGTATGGTGGACGAGGTTGAAAGGACTGAAGACAGACACTTTCTCTTCGGCCAATCCCTCATCCGGTTTAAACGTTGAGGCGAAGAATGACACCAACAACAGCAGCAACAACGACTACACCACCAACAACAGTGAACATTTAAATATCAAGAAAAAGGACAACACCAATAACAGCAAGACCAACGACAATAACATTGAACATACAAATATGAACAAAAATGACAACACCAATAACAGCAACAGCAATGACAACAACGACAACACCAACAGGAACAACAACAACAATAAGAACAACGGCAACAACAAGAATAACGACAATACCAGCAACACAATCGACAACAACAAGAACACTTTCGCTGCCGCAGCAGCCAAGAAAAGGTCATGCTTCATCATGGACTTGACAGACAAGGAGACAAAGTTGGCCCAGGCATGGAAGCTCATCAAACAGGAGCAAACCTGGGCCAACTTAAAAGTCCCGGCGGAGGCCATGGAAGCCGTGGAGAGAAGAACTCTGGTCTTCAGATGCATCTCAGGTGAGACGAAAAGAGCTACAAACTCTCTCAAAGCAAACGTCGAGGTTGCGCTGAGGAGATATAGAGTATGTAGCGCAGGGTCGACAATACGGCACCATCTCGGTGCTGCTTAAGTCAGAGGACCTCGCTTTGAAGCACTCGACGATCCCTTGCAAAACCAGCAAGGGTATTATGTACCCCCCACAAGGGAAAAAGAACGAGTTGAGTCCGCATTCCCAGGATTCCACCTGGACTAGATATGTGGTGGCTCTTGAGATGCGTGATTGTGGAGAGGTCAGATGCCGTCCCAATAGAGATAACCAGGACAGGAAGAGAGAACTGGTCCGGATTGACCTGGAGACACTTCTCCAGAACAAACCTGAAGAAATAAAGAAAATCCCGCAGCAGATCCGCCTCCAAAACGGCTCCACAAGTAATGGTCGAGGGCAAAAGGCTGTACTGTTTCGGTTGCGGCGAAAAAACACACTTGCGAGCCTTCTGCCCTCAGCTGTTAAAAAATGCAAAGAGTTAAAAGTCTCTGCTGCTGCCGACGCCGGGCCCTCATCCCGAAGTAACAACACCAACAACAAAATCTACAGCAGCAACACCAGCAGAACCAACAACAACTGCAAAGACCACCAAGACCACCCAGATGCCACTCCAAAGAAGCCCCCCCCCCTCAAACACACACACGCACATTGAAACACACACGCTCCCACTTACATCTGACACAAACCCAGAAACTCTTCATCACTGAGCGAAGATGAGGAGGAACACAAAAAGCCAAAAAAAGAAAAGAAAAGAAAAAAGAAAACACAATAAGAAATCTCACACACCAACACAAACAGCAAACAAAAAAGACACATTCGCACCAAACAGACACACATACTACAACACCCACCCCCGCAACAACACAGCCATCAACACCACAAACACCATCTACACCAACAACACTACCACTAACCCAAACAAATAAAAGAAAACACACACAGCAGCAACTCACAACCACAACAACACCTAACTTTGTGTCAGTGAGGAAATCGAACACAAAACTATTGAACCACATAACACGCAGCAAGGAAATAGAGAAAGAGGGGGAGGCGTTTAACACCTGCACCTTAAAGGTGCCACAAACAAGTTTGCTGATGCGAATGGCATTAAGCAATTATAAAACAATTAGGGAGAGCTTCCTCAACGATGTGGGAACACCAAGTGTAAAAGCCTCAAGTAGAAACCCAAAAGAAACCCCACCAACTATGGAGGTCGAACCACCCGACCTTCACAAGAGCCCGGAAGGTAAGTAAACCTTTCCTATCTCTTTTAGCCTGCCAACATGGCCATATTAAGAATAGGATGTTTAAATGTTCGAGGCCAGGGATCGTCCGGAAAGCAGGGTCACCTGCTCAACGACTCAGGTCTCTAGAAATGGATATAATTGCCGTCAGCGAGACCAGGATTTCTGGCACGCAAGCACTAGCCCCCATTTTCGATGACTATCAGATCTTAGTATCTGTTAGTTGACCGGGAATGGGAGGCGGGGTGACAGTGCTGTTTAGGAAGGGCCTGGATCTCGAGGTAAGGTCGATCTTCCGGGACCCGGACGGTAAGTTGGTGGTCCTGGACGTGAACAATAGCGAAGGTGGTGCCTTTTAGACTGCTGGCCGTCTACGCGTCTACCGGGACAGGACGGCCGAACTTCTTTAGACGCCTAGAAGCCTTTCTGGGTACGTCTCGCCCTTTACTGTTAGCGGGAGACTGGAACGGGATCTTAGACGCACGCTGGGATTGTTTGGGAGTAGCTGATAGGAGCAAGGAGTGCAAAAACCTCAAGAACCTGATCAGCCAGTTCCAACTGTCTGACAGGTACCGATTAGATTTCCCCAATGCGCCGTTGTAGACCTGGACAAATCGTTTAGGGACATCTAGAGCGTACTTAGTAGGTTTCTAATTAGATTAGTGGATACGGATAGTATAGGGTGTCCACAATTACATACGGTCGCCTATTCAGATCAAAGTTTGTGATCTGTATGGTCGACATAGATAAGATGTGTAGGTTAGGACCTGGTTACTGGAAGCTGAACATGTCGTTTACGACACGTAAGGCTTACAGGGTCCAGGTCAGCAATTTAGTTACGAAAAAGTTGACAGCGTGAGTCGTCAACAATAGATCGTGGGGGGCTCTCAAAAGAGAGATTAGAGTAATGTCAATACGGTTTAGCAAAGAAGTAGCGTTAGAGAAAAATAGAAAGGAGGGGGATCTGGTAGATAAGTTAGAAGAGGCTATTTGTAGTGGCATTGCAACTAACGTGCTAGCGACGAGAATGGCATTAGATCATTTCTTCAGTGCGAAACACGAAGGTTGCTCTCTCAGAGCTAAGGCACGTGCTCTGAGAAACGAATTAAGCAAAGGTATTCGATGGGCCCGCTTGGCAGTGATGGAGCGTGGTAATAAAACCACAAAACGGTCTTGACGGACCGAGACGGACACGAGCTGAGCGATTTCAAGCGGATGTGTGAAGCCTTTCGCCAACATTTTGCTCGGTTGTTCGGGGGAAGTGGCGGGTCATGGATGGTGGCGGACTTCAGTCCCTACATCGATGGCTTGCCGCAACTCTTGACGGCAGACGCTGAGCGCTGCGAAAGGCCGATTACTTCAGCCGACATTCAGGATACCCTTGTCGGTTGCACGAGACGCAAGTCACCCGGTTTGGATGTTCTGCCCTAGGAGCTTTACGTAAATATGCCAGACTTGTTCTCCGATCTCCTCGAAGCGTTCTACTGCAATTAGCAGCATAACGGAAGTATTCTCAGTTCTGTGAGCCGGGGTGTAGTGAAGCTGATAAGGAAAGAAGAGAATAAGAGGGACACATTAGACAATTTCAGGCCCATAACTCTGCTCAACACAGAGTTTAAGATTTGTTAGCGAAGAGGTTGGCGCTTGTCGTCGGGGATTTGGTTGGGGAGGCGCAAACTTACGCAATCCCGACCAGATCCATACAGGATAAACTCCACCTGATGCGATACATCATAGAGAGGATAGGGTGTAAACCTGGCTTTGGTGGGGCTCTGATCAATTTAGATCAATGTAAAGCATTCGATAGAGTCGACCATCGGTACCTGGAGGCTGTCCTCCAGGCAGCTGGCTTACGCCCTGTTTTCAGAAGCTGGAACGCTGCAATGCACAGCGGCACCTGCTCGGTGGTCAAAGTTAATAGCCACCTCTCGGAACCGCTTCAAGTCTCCCGATCGGTCCAACAAGGGTGCCCTCTCTCCTCCCTTCTGTACGTATTGACTCTCGAGCCTTTACTGCGGAAGCTGGAGCTGTTGCAGAGCATCCCCTTCGAACCGGGACGTGGAAAGGCTGTGTCGGGTTATGCAGACGACATCACCGTGATGTCGGGTTATGAAATCGAGGTGGTCAGCAACTTATTGGAGGAATATGAAAGGTTGACGGGAGCAAAACTTAAGCCGGAAAAGTCGGTGGGCTTGCAACTCGGCACCTGGAGAGGCAAGTGCATGCTCTACGTGGAGGGCTGGGCATGCCGTGGCTAATGATGCGCATACATGCGCTGAGACTGTGGCATCTCCAGATATTCTGCCTAAACGGTGACCAGGTGTGGTCACCGTTTGTCAGGCGGGCATTTCCGCAGCTCGTCTCATTGACGGGGGTGCAGTCCTTGGTCAAAAAAAGACCGAGACTTGGTGACTGGCATCTGGAATATTGCTGCCAGGAACTCACTGCCCTCTACCAAGCGAGCAATGTGGTCAGTGGAACTTCCACTCTCGCGTTCTATAGAGGATTAGTGGTTTGGCATGTGCGACGACGCACTCGGAGCGGCTCTCGTCGTCGACGAAGACGAACTAACCAGTTTGTTCCGGAGGACTTTCGAGTCGGGGACGATGGATAATTTCCAAAAATCTCTCGCTTGGCACTGCTACCTGGGAGGCACTGCCGTTTCGAGATAAACTCTACAGGCACGGAAGTGAGTAGATGCACACAGAGCGACCAAACCGTTCTGCACGCACTCATCCAGTGTCCGTGCATTAATTACTTGTGGAATTATGTCGAACAGCTGTTGTTGCATGTAGAACCGATCCAGCTATCGGCCGAGTCAAATAGTGAAGATCGACCCGCCGCCTTCGTTTGGCCAGGAAGGGCAGGCAATTTTCCGTTGTCTTGTGGCAGTACCGAAAGAGGTTGTATGGTGGACTAGACCAATCCCTCATCAACTTTTTCAAGTTTCAACTCGAAAGGAAGGTGAGGGTGGAGAGAGAACTGCTTTACCCCAGTACATTTGCTGAAAGGTGGGTGAATGTGACGAGAATGGCCTGTGTGAATGGGCCTACTCTGACCATGCGCCTGTATGTGGGTGAATATGAGGAGGAGAGGGGTGTACTTCCCGGGTGCTCTCGAAGCGTCGGGTGATTCAGGATTGGTGGGGTACCTGAGTGAGCCCTGGGTGATTATTCCGCACCACGCCCCCACCCCCCATATTGGGGAATTTTCATTGTTGTATTTTTCTTGTTATTTTGTATTTGTTATTTATATTGTTTACACGTGGTTACACGTTGTATATGTAAACCCTCACTGTCCCGTTCTTTTGATTGTCCCCTATATGTCGGCCCTTGTAGCCAATAAATGAAACTAACGTTGGATTGGCAGTATCGTAAAGGCCCATAACTCAGCATGGTGTTACGGGCCTTTACGATCTGAGTTCAAATCCCGCCGAGGTTAACTTTGCCTTTCATCCTTATGCGGTCGATAAAATAAAGTACCAGTAATGCACTGGGATAATTGCTGGTCTTGTGTCAAAAGTAGAAACAATTATTATTATTATCATAATTATTATTACTGTTGTTGTTATTGTTGTTGACATTATTACTATATGAATGCGCCAAGTTTGAGTTGGTCTCTGCTTGAGAGTCTTATTGTTTATACCAGTGAAAATAAAAGAAGAAAAACGCACTTAAATCATGTTTAGTTCACTGTCAAAGCAACGTTGAACTGTTGTCACCAACACCTCATAGATCATTGAGGACACTGACCTGTAGTCATGATATAACTCTCTAACCAAAGGTTGCAAACAAAAATAAATCGTGCAAAATTAACTGTCAGCTAAGTAAATCTCTTGTAAATCTGTTTTCCAAGTAGTTTTCTTTTGTAGCTTTTGTTAATGGACGTGTCTACGTTAATATAAAGACACCTGTAGTGTTTAGGATCAAAGAATGTCTGCGTGAATTTCGCCAATCATCTCATTTGCTAGTTCTTTATTATTATTATTTTTGTGTATGTGTTTTGCCCTTTTATTTTCTTCTTCATAATGTTCCATGAATAAAAAAAAAATAGAATAGAATAGAAAAAAGAAAGTAAAGTAAAATGAATGAATGGATGGCTTAATGAAAGAAAAGAAGAGAAATTCGAAGCTGATTCCTAAGAAACGCACTAATCTCTTTATTACAGCAATTGCCTTCTCTCCTCTAAAAATTATCATTTAAGTAATTACAATTCTGAAACCTTTTAAAGGTATAAAATGGTTTCTAATTTAAGCACAAGGCCAGCAAATTTTCTCTTATTCTTATTTTTGTTTTGCGTTGGGAAAGAGGGCTATTTATATCGACTTTAGTGTTTGATTGGTTCTTTGTTTCATCGACTGCGGAAGGATGAAAGGCAAACGTGACCTCGGAAGGATTAGAACTCAGAACATAAAAACAACTGAAAGAAATGCTACAAGATAATTTGCCCAATACCTTAATGTGTCTGCCAATACACTGCTCTGTGTAAACAATATAAAACAAATAATAATTGACTTAAGGCATTAAATATTTTCTGACATCAATCTTAAACAATCCCGATGGAATCACCCTCTTTCCGCTGAAGGAGGTAGATCCCTCATCTGGGACACCACATGTTGTGACACGTTCTGCGCGTCCAACTTAATCGCTTCGGCCACAAACCCCGATACTCTGCCCACAATGCAGAGGAAAGGAAGATATACAAATACCGGAGATTGTCCGACCACTTCCTCTTCACACCAGTCACCGTCGAGACCTCAGGCGTGCTTGGACACCATACTGTCGAGCTCCTCCGCAACATCGGAACGTCGGTGGCCCATCTGAGGAAGGAGCCACGCAAGGTGGGATGGTTGTTGAAGTGGGTGTCGCTGGCCATTGTCAGTGGGAATACCTTTGCTGTCTTGTCCGCGGAGCAAGCCCCAGTACCGCCGTGCCCTAGGCCCAGAGTTTTCCCTCCCTTTTCCGTTTTCTTTTTTTCTTTATATTTTCCTATTTTACATTCCATTCTTCTCAATCTAAATTTTCTTTGTTTCTTTTTCTATTAAATTGTATTTACATGATATATTCCATAAAGAAATACAATTTCCACCATTTCAAACATAGGTAATATATTTTATTCTTATTGTCGACCGACATGGAAAGCCACAGGGAATCATATCCTGTTACATGCGCTAAATCACTGAGTACGTGGCCAAATCATTGAACTTTCAAATGGCCCAGTTCACGTAAATGTCACTGGGTTCAATGATATAGAAATAACACAACACTTTCAAAGCAGAAACTTAAGTAATTGAAGTGAACTGAATTTATTCTGTAGATATATATATATATATACATGATGATGATGACTGCAACTCGATTTCTAGTACTGCCATCGCTTGATACTTATGCATGAGTATCACAGACGTGGCTTTTTAGTCCAGCTCGTGACTCGTCTATGGCCAGCAATACCATGCATCGCTAAAAATGTCACATATCAACAATGCCTGTGCTTGAAGCTTTTTTAAGTGAGGAAAGGCTTTGCACGGGTCCAATCCCACTATCTGAACATTTACCCCCAAACAAGAACTAGTCTACATCATTGGATGTAAACGAAGTCACAGGTTCGTAGTGACCCTCTTCTAGAAAGATGCCTTAATGAAGACTAGGAGTCTTTCACTCCACAAAACCTTTATTCGATGGCCGTTGACTCTCCTGAGTTCCTTCGCCCTTTGAGGGGTATTGCTTTTCATACCGCAGGGTGTCCAAATTCACCTTCCTAGGGTACCTAGAGTATGTGTTATGACACGTATTATATAAAATACTAGCTACTCCGTGCCGTCAAAAATGATGGTTAATTGTAATATATACACATAATATAAAAAAGATATGTTTGTCGGTTGGTTCCTTCACGCTCACCCCTTCCTTCCTCAGTCAACGTTATCACCCCTTCCTTCCTCAGTCGACGTAATCCCCCCTTCCTTCCTCAGTCATCTTTACTACGTTCCGAAAAAATACTCAAGGCTTTTATATAGATTGGGTTTTTTTGTCAATGCATAAGTATCCCACGTTTATAACAGATTGAAAGCTAAATGTGGTGGAGATGTCTTTCTAAAAGATATTAACATCATAATTGTAATGAAATGATTCCATGTGAGAACCAAAACCGTGTTGCAGGCCTGACTAACTGGGATATTATCTTCTGCCCTAAATCTATCACCATAGGACGTTGCGAAGTTAAATAGCTCTTAACCGGATGTCGCCAGGAACTTTTCTCTTTCTTTACGCTACTCGTCAAACTGATAGATAAAATATGACAGGTTTAAATATGGTTGACATTTTGTCTACTAAACGATTAGTTTATATTTGATAAAGATGTAAGAATTTCAGAAGGAGCAGTATGTTCATTTCATAATGACATTATTAAGTCAATAAACTGTCTAACAACAGGCCGAAAAGTTCGATAGCTCATATTTATATAAAGGATAGAGTCAATTCCCACTTGGCTCAACCCACCGAACTATAGATGGATACAATTTGAAGAAATATTTATCAACTGTAGCTAGAGAAATCAGGGCAAATGTATTTGTTTATGAATGAACAAAGACAAATTTTAGAGTAGAAAAGCGAATCAATTTAATGGAATTGAATCTAGTATGCTGTTTATTTTCATTTTAAAGAGAGTAACATTCAACATATGTAAAAGAACGAGTCTAAAAACATGGATTTACGGAGATTATTCAAGAAAAATCCATGTAAGGTGTTTAAAACTTTTAAAAAAGCACAGTATAAACTATGGTCATGTTTTAGATTTATTAGACCTCCTCAGTCACGAGAACATTCGTTAAAACAGCAAAAGGCTGAGGTCGGCATCAGAGAACAGAGACCACCGGTCAGTGGTCAAGAGCGATACAATCCACATGGAGGGTGGCAAGCAGATGAAATATAGACACGATTGAAAGAGGAGGGGTGAAGGAGAAGTATGCTGGCGCACATAAGTGACTGGAAGAGGAAATAAAAACAGGTGAATAGAAGACAAGTTTGCACACACACATCTTCACCCTCAATCCAGCAAAATGGTTTCGCACGATTTAATTGAGAGCTAATGAGGGTGAAGATGTGTGTGTGTAAATTTGTCTTGTACATCACCTTTCTTTATTTATTTCTTCCAGTCAATTGATTGTTTGTTATCCTCTGTCTGAGCAATTCTTCATTCCTCCACATTACCATTCTCAT
>OZ024744.1:26250107-26265107 GCA_964016885.1 Eledone cirrhosa
AAATGCGTACTTACTGTAATTATATATCTACCATGGTTTCTTCCTTATTTTTAGACATCCAAATAATAGGAATGTCCTGAGTTAGGATTCATCAGGAGACAAACTCAAAATCAGGCATCTAATTGATTTTTATATGGTTAATTATGCTAATTAGAAGAAGAAATAGTATATATTTTATCTGATGATTCTAAAGACATGATTTATGATATATTGCTCTGATTTTTTAATTTATTAATTCTTCATAGAGCTTAAAAGTGACCAGTTGCAACATATATATATATATATATATATATATATATATATATATATATACATATATATATATATATATATATACATATATATATATATACATATATATATATATATATATATATATATATATATATATATATATATATATATATATATATATATATATATACATATATATATATATATATATACATATATATATATATATATATACATATATATATATATATACATATATATATATATATATATATATACATATATATATATATATACACATATATATATATATATATACATATATATATATATATACATATATATATATATATATATATACATATATATATATATATATATATATATATATATATATATATATATATACATATATATATATATATACATATATATATATATATACATATATATATATATATATATATATATACATATATATATATATATACACATATATATATATATATATATATACATATATATATATATATACATATATATATATATACATATATATATATATATATATATACATATATATATATATATATATATATATATATATATATATATATATATATACATATATATATATATATACGTATATATATATATATATATACATATATATATATATATATACATATATATATATACATATTACACAAATATGACCCTCCACAAGTATAACAATATTTGTGTCGACACACGATTTCATATAAAAAACCTCTTAAAACTAATTCATCGCCGCTACATATATATATATATATATATTAATAAGAGGAATTCCAACTTTGTCTTGTTTACTCGTTTTATTTACAATCCTTTAAAATTTATAAGGGTATTAGAATGAAATAATATGATAGAATATTAAATGTTAAGTGTTAATTGAACAAGTACTTTCATGCTTTCGCAATCTTCAGTTTCATAATGTGTGGTGACAGTCAAATTTGCAATTTTCAACTGTTGAAAATTGCAAACTTGACTGCATGATGTGGAAAATGTTTCATCATCACTTCCCAAATACACCCAACGCTTGGGCTCCGTGCTATCCGTCCCAAACAAAAATCTAAATCGCAACTCATAACAAAAATACGGCACAATTATTTCACCTCAATTGGCCCTGCTCTCTTCAACATCACACCAGGACACTCCAAAACAGAAACTGACCACACAAAATTCAAGAAGTCTTTGGGCAAATTCCTCCAAGTAATCCCGGACAAACCACCTACACCCAGATATGTCTCCGCAAACAGTAATTCTGTTCTCGAATGGGCCATGGTGCCCAAATCCTGAATTGAAAGACTTCGCCAGGTGGTGCTATTAAGTTAGACATGGCCTGGGCCAATACTGGCCAAAACATTTCAAAGTTATTCAAAGTTATATATATATATATACATATATATATATATGTATATGTATATATATATGTATATATATATATATATATATATGCATATATATATATGTATATATATATAGTGAAGGGGTGTGGCTGAGTGGTTAGATAACTGGATTCGCAATCGTGAGGTTGTGAGTTCGATTTCTGGACCGGGCGATGCGTTATGTCCTTGAGCAAGACACTTTATTTCACGTTGCTCCTTCTACCTGGAGTTGCGACCGATAGATAGTATTAGCAATTGGAAAGACCAATGGAAACACTGTTTCCTCGGTCCGATTTGACGAAAGTCGATCGTTAGGAATATATATATATATACATACATATATGCAAAAGTTCTATTTAAATTGTTGGGATACAACAAGCAAATATTTTTATAACTGATTTAAAGCACTCGACAAATATTTGGCCATCAGACTATCCTGATGACCTCCAAAAACAACGGTCAATTTTTAAAGGGGTACGTCAATGTCTATTTATAAAACTGTTATATATTGTATTTTGTCTGATGAAGGCATACCATAATTTAACTTGGTATCCTTGAATATATATAATGAAATAAATATGGTTTTATAAATATAGTTTCCATTTATTAATATCGTATACATACATATATATATATATATATATATATACATATATATACATATATATATATATATACATATATATATATATACATACAAATATATATATATACATACAAATATATATATATACATACAAATATATATATATACATATATATATATATATATATATATATATATATATATATATATATATATATATATATATATGTATGTATATATATATATTTGTATGTATATATATATATTTGTATGTATATATATATATTTGTATGTATATATATATATTTGTATGTATATATATATATTTGTATGTATATATATATTTGTATGTATATATATATATATGTATATATATATATATATATATATATGTATATATATATATATATATATATATGTATATATTTGTATGTATATATATATATTTGTATGTATATATATATTTGTATGTATATATATATATATGTATATATATATATATATATATATATGTATATATATATATATATATATATATGTATATATATGTATATATATATATATATATATATGTATATATATGTATATATATATATATATATATATGTATGTATATATATATATAAATATATATATATATATATATATATATGTTTATATTTATATGTATGTATGTGTATATATATATATACTAATTCATTTCTTTCTCTGCATTATTGTAGCATATTTTCTTTGGGCCTAGTTAGCATATGCCATCATTCTTTTTATATATATGTCCGTGTCCAGTCGTTTGATCGAAGTTAAAATTATGTGGATTTTCGGCGATGCCTATGAATGTGTGTGAGGTGTAGTTAAGTAAGTGAAGGTATGTTGTTTGAGGTGCAATGCACCTGGAGTTGAAGATGAACATGTTGACAGGATTCAGTAAGTTATTTTTTTTAAATCATGGTCTCTGATTTAAGCACAAGGCTAACAATTTAGGGGGAAGGAGATAGTCGATTAAATCAGCTCCAGTGCGTTACTGGTACTTTATATTATCGACCCCTTTTTTAATAATGCTAGTGGAAACATGCAATTTTTCTTTTCTAAGGTCCGGAGTTAGGGAAAACGTGTTTGGTGGGAGGGTAAGATCAGTTCACCCTAAATGTCTTCGCTCCAAATTAATTGCGCTCAAAATGTCTTCGCTCAAATGAATAGAACCATGTATGTCACCACAGATTTAACATAGTTTCTATTTCGTTCGAATTTCTAACTTTCAGTATATTAAATTAAATAGAATGGACTTTCGTCGGGTTCGATTAGGAGTGCTTTCGTTGTCTTAACATTAGCTGAGCAATCCACCGACACGTGTAGTATTAATATAATTCTCAGGGATATTTAGCATGAGTCACTTAGTAACTAAGTGACTTGGCTGAGTCGTAAGAACGTCGGTTAGAATATTTTGCAGTATTCGTTCTTTCTCTCTGTTCTCTTAGTGCAGAGGTTCTCAAAGTGGGCGCTACCATCCCCGGGGGGCGTTGAGAATGTCCAGGCGGCGCTGTGACCTAAAGAGATGGTGGTGGGCGGAAGAGATGATATAGTAGTATATTCATTATCAAATGATACATATTACATATAAATAGAGTAAAATAAAAAAATATATAATATTTATACATAGTATATATTTTATGACTTATATATCACGTAACGATTTGATTTATTATATATTATTTACAATTTGTGTGTAGGGAGGTCTTCTGGAAATAGGGGTGAGGGCTGAGGGTATTACGTGGCCCCAAATGTTTGAAACCTGTCTTAGTACAAATCCCACCGTGATCAACTTGGCTTTTCATCCAGTCAAGGTTGCTAAAAAAAGTACCAGTCTAGTGCTGGGGTTGATTCTTCCTCTATATCTCTTTCTCACTTCCATTCTCTCACTTTCTATCTTTCTCTGGAAGAAATCTGCTGTATTCAGGCCTGGAGAGGAGATGGGCTCCACCAGGTTTAAGGAAATACCCTAGAAACACCTATATAAATATGGTGCCCCTACGATTCCCTCGGGAGTTACGGGACCATGTATGTATTCATACTGTGTAACCAGACTCACCATTTGAATCGCAGATACAGTAAAATTACTACAATTTCGGGGCGGCTCAAACATTATGAGTGAAATTGGGAAGTCGGAAAGTGATTGAATACCCTTTGGATTGACTGTATCTCTAATTGAAAGGTTCAGCTTGTCATGCAATGTGTCACGCTGAGTCTCTCTGAAAATTGCGTGCAGAGTATACGTGTATGTGAAATACTCTGTCACTTGTACATTAATTTTATGTACATGCCGTTCCTTTCTTCGAACAACTGGAACAATCATCGTCGAAATCAACGGAGGCTCATTATTTTCTATTTCCCCACCAATACCACACACTAGTCAATTCTGTGGAAGTGTTTAGAAAACATTGGTACTTCCTCTCTTCTAGATCGATATATGAAAACAAAAGTGAAGGGTGAGCTGCTAAATATCAATTCTATGTTAACTGTCCCCAAATACAACAGTAACTTTTACCAATGAGACAAAACAAAAAAAAAATTAAAGACGGAGATGTCTGCGTCTGTAATGTTTGTGTGATAAATTATTGCAGGAAGCTGGTGGCGATTTTATACTAGATACACATATTACTTTGATAGTATTCTGTTTAAGTCAATCATACGAATGTGCACCGAGAGACTAAGCTAAATAGTAACATATTATTCATACTTTGAAAACAATGATAAGCAGGTGTTATTTGTGGTTTTACCTGGGATCAATACTCTATCATAAACTGTCGTTTTCTCTTTTATTTTTTTCTATTTTTTTCTCTGTTTTGTTTTTGTTGAAAGATGGGCGGGTGATGAAAAAAAAAATGATCCACAGTCTTTTGTTGCAAAAGATTGAGCGTAAGGATAAATCAATAACTCACCACTAGACCATGTATTTTTCTTGTGATGACAACGGCTGCTTGACTGTCAGCCGCGATAGGCGGATTGAGTGACAATGACTTCTGGTCACATTTCACGCATCATTGACTTTCCAAACCAATTATTTGATTTTCTGTAAACATTATCAGCCACATGAACTAACACTATGCTAATTATATATAAATAAACAATCGCGCTTTTTTTCTTCCTGCGTCCCTATCTTTGTCAAATAAGCAATTTCAGACATTGATTTTTTTTCTTTCTTTCTCTCTTCTCTTTCAACAGAATAAGTCTTCAATCGATGATAACTGTATAAACGGATGACATTATTTCAGATTTTATCCAAGACACTTCAGTTGAACATATTTTTTTTTCATTCTTTTATTGAAGTTACAAACGCGTGTTATACTATTTTGCATCTGAATCGATCTCTTTTGAAGACGGATATTTCTCAGACTTTGATAATTGCTGTTTAAATATCACTTGAAACACGTCCTCTTTTTCTAATGTTCTGTATTATTTCCTCGTTTTTTTTTATGCATCCTTTTTTTTTTTTTTACATTATTTCATCCTTTTTCTATCTTTCTTTCGTTCTTTCTTTCTTTCTTCTTTGTTGTTGCACAGAAATTCTTCAAATGGCTGCCTAAATTATAATTAACAAACATTTCTATTCACCATTTCCTTAACACCCCACCTCTCACTATTGAAATATAGACAATTATTATCTTCTTTGTGGATGAAAGCGACGGAGAAAGAGGAGTGAAATTCCAGGAAAATATTGACAGCGTGATTGTAGTTTCTATCTTCAGTTAATTCAAGTCCCCTTCTCTTAACCCTTGAATTATCTTTTGAGGAAAATCGTTTAGAGAAAGTTATCTCTTCTTTTGAAATATATATTCTTTGCAGCGACTTAGTATAGAATTTTCTCGATTATATTTGCTATCTTCAATTTGATATTCGTGCCATCCCTTACCTATGGACATGAATCTGAAAGAATACGATCACGAATACAAGCCGCTAAAATAGCTTGGAGATCAGAGAGTTACTCCAGGTAGAGCTGCTGCTTCTCTAAATTGAGAGATCACAGCTCCAATACTATGGGTATGTGGTTAGAATGTCTCAGGAAAGAATCACTGGACAGATTTTACGGGTGAAACCAACCTGGTAGAAGAACCAGAGGTTGACCTGGAGCAAGTTGTTTGGATAACATCCAAGAGATTGGCTGGTCTAGCTTTGAGGATCCAGCCGGATCAGTTGGAGACGGTTGCTTCTGACAGGACCTGCTGGAAGGGGTGTTTAAGGACTCTGGCCCCATGATCCTCTCAGGAATAAGTGGATGAAGAAGAAGAAGAAGAAGAAGAAGAAGAAGAAGAAGAAGAAGAAGAAGACATTTGCGAATTATCTAAAAACAATGATAATGTGTCAAATTAATGTTTTAAGAATATTATTTCGTCATTTGCTATATTGGCCATGAGTTCAAATCTACTCCCGGTGTTTGGTTGTGTTTCAAGATAAAACAGATACAACAGACCATATAGCTTTCAGCAATGGCCACCACATCATCGGAGAATGTCCAGCTACAAACATCCAGATCAAACAGTAATAACAAGGGACTTGGCAATTATGATTATTGCTCTACTGTTGCTGCTGCTGCTGTTGCTGTTTCTACTGATACTGCTGACAAGGAAGGGTGTTTCTCAATACCCGTTCAACCATGAGACAAGAGCGATAATCACATCGGTGCTATCTCTCCCGGAATAAGTATAACTGAGACTACAGTATACTGTGTGTTCTCATTTATTTACCATAGAAGTATATACTTTTAGAGAGATAGACTACTATTTCTACAATATGAGGCGACCACATATAGGTTCATTTGAACAAAGGGTGAGTCGAGTCTCAGTCTGACCTCTCAGACAGCGAGAAATAGCAACCAGATCTCCCTCAAACCACATTCCATAATGCTAGGTACACTAAACAAACGGGATGGTCATGTCCGTACATATATATAGCTACACAACAACCCTAGACAGAAGGAGATCAATTTACAGGTACAACAGATTTCCTACACCAGATTATCCATTGTTCCAGAAAGGAAACAAACAATATGGGAGGGAGGGCGTTTGATTAGAAACTTAAAATAGATTTGGAAATGTTTGCTTACATACATGTTCAAACATTGCAAAATTTGCTTCATCTAACAGATAGAGAGAGAGTCCATTTTTCTATGCTAAAATGAGAGATCACAGCTCAGATACTATGTCAATGTTGTTAGAGTGCCTCAGGAAAGAATCACTGGATAGATTTTACGAGCAAAACCAGCCAGCAGGAGACCCAAGCATAGACTCCGAGCAAGATGGCCGGATAACCCCCATGAGCATGGCTCGTCTCACCTGGGGACCCAGCCAGATTAGTTGGAGATGGTTGCTTCTGACAGGACTTGCTAGAAGGAGTGTTTGAGGACTGAACCATTAAGAGAGATTCAATATTGTTACAGAGTTTGTTGGGGGGTTATTCAACTCAATAGAAATCAAATAAAATATTTCAAAATTGTTTTTACTTTCTGAAGTTTCAGAGGGGGCTGCATTGGTCTTTGATTTTGGTCCTGAAAAGAAAAGGGTATATGTTTAAATAAAATAGATTGACGTGAGGTAAGAAGGAATAGGATATATATTTGTTGGTATAAATGTGTTAACACGAGGGAAAGACTAAACAGTATATGTTTGTGAGTATAATATTGGCATTGGTGGGAGGGCAAAAATGAGTTTATTGATAAAAATCATGGGTATATATTAGTGGATATAGTTAGAAATTAAATCTTTACTACTGTTGTCCCATCAACAGTGGAATTTCAGTATTTCAGTTGAAATTGTGTTTTTAGTAGCTAAAGAATTGTGGAAATGTTGGGTGGGAAGAATGAGGTATATATTTATGGATAAAAATCAATCGTTTTATGTGGAACAAGACACGGGTGTATATTAGTGGGTAAACTTACTAAAGAATGAAAAGGTTATATTTGTAGGCAAAAATAAATTGACGAGGTGGGGGAGGGGACAATTATCAATCATTTGATCTGGAATAGGAAAGTAGGTATATATGATCTCCTTCTGTCTAGGGTTGTTGTGTAGCTATATATATGTACGGACATGACCATCCCGTTTGTTTAGTGTACCTAGCATTAAGGAATGTGGTTTATATATATAACAAAGGAAATGTGGTAAGGAACCAGATGAACCATAACGCACCAGAGTACTCAATACTTAGGGTAGTAGAGTGGGAAATAGGAAAAAGTATGGCCCCGACGGCAGAGCTCCAGCCGTTTCGACGGCTATTTCTGGACTAAATTAGAATTTTTAGCCTGGTGAATAAATAGCCGAACTTGTCAAGGGGGTATTTCCTTATATGGGAAGATTGTAGTTGTCAAGAGGATTGGTTAAAATTTGTTGTAAACACAAATAAGTCTATCATGGCATTTGGTGGGAGGTAGGGGTGGCTGAACTTGCCTGTAGAAGAATAGGGGAGTGAGTGGAGCCGGTCAAGCGTTGAAAGCGATATGTATACAGCAGATTCTAAGGATAGTGTATGAAGTGGAGGAGGGATGTTATAGAATAGGTTAATCGAATGAGAGTAGGAGACAATAAAAGATACTAGAAATAAATAAAAAATATATAAAATTAGATAGTGAGAAATGAATTAAAAGAATCACAATGCTATCTTACAATTACAGGTTAATAAGTTGAGTATAGAAAAAAATGTGTAGAAATTACAAAACTGATACACAATTAAAGTGGTTTAACACATCTGCTATAAGTAGTTAGTAAAACGTATTAGGCCAATTCTATCTTAAAATGACAGGGGTGGGGGAACTGATGCTACAGAGGCCCGATGGGCTGCATCGGGGTAGGCGAAAGGGGAAAAGCAGACGAGGAAGAAAATAGATTTATTTGTGTTTACAACAAATTTTAACCAATCCCCTTGACAACTGCAATCTTCCCATATAAGGAAGTACCCCCTTGACAAGTTCGGCTATTTATTCACCAGGCTAAAAATTCTAATTTAGTCCAGAAATAGCCGTCGAAACGGCTTGAGCTCTGCCGTCGGGGTCATACTTTTTCCTATATATATATATATATATATATATATATATATAAATATAAATTTAGCGAGAATCGCATTTCGGCGGGTAGAAATTAGCGAAACGCAACATCCGTATTGTGTAGACAAGCGCTCCATGGATATGAAGATACCAGAGCTATAAACATAAGTTAAAATGGTCATACAAACAGAGACGATGGTTAAGAAGCCATTAACCACCTTAGCCAAAAAAGCGAACAAGATAAACGGGTCAAACAAAATAAGATATGATTGTAGAAAGTTTTAAAACGATCAAATTTTATATATATACCCTATCTACACTAAGACCTGTTGACAAACACCTAACTCCTTTGTTGAATGTGTGTGAATATATATATATATGTGTGTATATATGTATATATATATCTCAGTGGATGCGATCAGATTTCAACACAGCAACAACAACTACAACAGCAACTACAACAATAGCGACAGCAACAACAACAACAGCAACAACACCATTGTCTGTGTTGAATGTGTGTGTATGTATGTATATATATATATGTGTGTATGTATATATATATGTATGTGTATATATATCATACTCGCGAAGCGAACAAATTTGAAAATTTCAACCCAGCGACTACAACAACAGCAACAACAGCAACAACAGCATTGTCTGCAGCAGCATCAGTGAAATGAACAACAACAACTCACACCATCCACCATCTTCTCGACTACCACAACCACCACCATCACTGGCCCCATCCACCACCACCACCATCACTAACACCATCCACCACCACTATCACCAGCGATCAGGCCTTAAAAACAACTATAATAATTGTTTCTACTTTTGGCACAAGGCCAGCAATTACCCAGTACATTACTGAATACTAACTAACTATTCTGTTCTTGGCATGGGGCAGCGACTGTCCCAGCGCATTGCTGGTGCCTTGTTTTTTTTTTGGGGGGGGGGGGGGGCGTTGCTCTATGCTGTAAAGCAAAAATTATTATTATATAAAAACTGAATTGGAAAAGTCAACAGTTGACATGATTTTGATTTTGTATCAGTACTGACGGTAATATATATATATATATATATGTATGTGTGTGTGTGAGTGGTGTATGTGTTTGTATGCATGAGTGTTGGTGTGTAAGTTGCGTGTGTGTTTGTATGCATGAGTGTTGGTGTGTGTGTGTGTGTGTGTGCCGTGAGTGTCAATAAGTGTTTTTTTTATGACCATGCTGTAAAATGGAGGGGTAGAGAGGGCACATGAGTCCAGTAAGACATCCTCTCTAGTGCTGGTGGCACAAATAAAAGCACCCAGTCCATGCTGTAAAGTGGCGCTGGTGTTAGGAAGGGCATCCAACCAGTATATCAATGCCAAAACGATTATAAGCACAGCAACAAGTATATAGGAACAACAAAATATGAAGACGTCGCATCTCAGAGTTGCAACACTTAATGTTGGCACTCTCAGAGGTAGATCTGCTGAAATAGCGGAAATGCTGGACAGAAGGCATGTGGATGTGTTCTGCGAACAAGAGGTGAGATGGAGAGGTGCCTCTGCGAGACTAGTCGCAGGCAAACATCTAAGCTATAAGCTTTTCTGGGTAGGTAAGGATGATGGGTTAGGGGGAGTAGGCATTTTCCTAGCTGAGAGATGGATCAATAAGACAATAGAAGTAGTTCGAGTTAGTAATCGAATAATTAAGCTTAGATTAGTTGTAGGTAGGAGACTACTGACAATCCCCAAGCAGGCATAGGCAAAGAAAGGAAAGACTGCTTTTAAGAGCAACTTTTACAAACAGCCGCAATGACAGAGGACGGAGACATCGTTATGCAAGCAGGGGAATTCAATGGTCATGTTGGACAGTTCCAGGATGGTTACACTGGGGTACATGGTGGGCACTGTTACGGCTCAAGAAATGAAGGAGTGAGACTTCTTGAATTTTGTGATGCAAGTACACTAACTATTTTCAACATTAACTTCCAGAAACCTGCCAACCACCTAATAACCTACAAGTCAGGCGAGCACATAAGCCAGATTGACTTCTTACTAGTTAGGCAGCGGGACAGGCAGATGGTGTCTAATACCAAGGCATACCCTGGGGAAGAATGTACCCCACAGCATAGGTTAGTCGTTAGTGATATCTCAGTAAGCAAGAGATGGAATGAGACATATAGGAAGGTCTGGAGAAGAAAGGTTTGGAAGCTTAAAGACCTTTCACTAAAATACAAATTTAGGAAAGCCCTTCAAGTTGTGTATGACGAAAAAGAAGATGATTTAGAGACGTATGACATAGATAATAACTGGAATTTCTTACGTGACAACTTACTGCAGGCTACTGATGAAACTTGTGGTTCCAACAGAGCTCCAACCAGACAGAGAGTGACCTGGTGGTGGAACAGCACTGTAGATAAGGCCATTAGAGACAAAAGACTAGCATGGAAGGCTTGGAAAAGGGTGGGAGTAGAGAAGGATATACAGCCGCTAAGAGAGAAGCTAGACGTCAGGTGTACTTAGCACGCAGGGAAGCTGAGAGTAGGAGGTTTGCCAATGTTCTGCGACGGGAAGATCAGTGGCTTGCGGTGTTCCACATTGCAAAGCAGTGTGTCAATGCAAATCAGGATGTTGTTGGAGATAAATGTGTCCGGAATGATGCCGGTGTACTTAGTGTCACGAATGATCAGAAAAAGGAGGCCTGGAAATGTCATTATGAGAGACTGATGAATGTGGAGAACAAATGGGAGAGAGAGAAATTACCCCCAGTAGACCCGACAGTGGGACCAGCTATGGAGATTGACGAATATAGGGTCCAAGAGGCGATTAAGGAAATGAAAAATGGTAAGGCTGCCGGACCATCGGGAATAACTGCTGAGATGCTGAAGGCATCTGGAGACGTAGGCACTAAACTGGTTGCACACATCATCAATCAGGCTATATATGGTGGAGTCATACCCAAAGACTGGTGCAGCAATATTCTCATAAATTGCTACAAAAGTAAAGGGGATGCACTGGACAGGAGCAATTATAGGGGTATAAAACTGATGGATCAGGTTATGAAAGTGGCAGAAAGGATTTTAGCACAACTAATTAGAGAAAGGGTCAAACTAGATGAGATGCAGTTTGGATTTGTGCCTGGGAAGAGTACAACAGATTCCCTCTTCTTGGTGAGACAAGTAGAAGAGAGATTCTTATAGAAAAATAAGCCACTATACTTAGCCTTTGTTGACCTAGAGAAGGCCTTTGATAGGGTACCCCGATCTGACATCTGGTGGCCCTTAAGGAAACTAGGTGTTGAGGAATGGCTTGAGAGGACAGTGCAAACTGTGTACAGAGGTACTGTCAGTAAAGTCAGTGTACGAATGGAGTTTAGTGAGGAATTCCATATACAAGTAGGTGTACATCAAGGTTCGGTCCTCGGCCTGCTCTTGTTCATTATAGTCCTCCAAGCCATAACAGAGGAGTTTAAGACTGGCTGTCCATGGGAACTTCTCTATGCTGACGATCTGGTTCTTATAGCAGAATCAGTAGAGGAGCTAGAGAATAAATTATGACTATGGAAACAGCAGTTGGAAGCAAGAGGATTGAGAGTGAACCTAGCTCAGACAAAAATGCTGATGAGTAGAAAAGAGGACAAAACTCAGGGAATTGGCCATGTTCGATATGCAGAAAAGGAACTGGCATAAATGCTATAAAATGCACACAATGCAGATCATGGGTACACAAGAGGTGTAGTGGGATAGCAGGCAAACTAACAGGTAGAGAGAAATACGTATGCAGTAGATGTACAGGAAAATTAGACAGTAGAAGTAGCATTGATAGACACATTTTTCAAATGCTGGCCGATGCTGTAGAAGTGGTGGATAGCTTCCGGTACCTAGGAGATCAGATTAGCATGGGAGATGGGTGTTCCGAGGCCATAGTATCTAGAATAAGGACGGGTTGGAAGAATTTTAGGGAGCTGCTTCCTCTGCTGACGAAGAAGGGTTTCTCCCTGCGTACGAAAGGCCGGTTATATGATGCCTGTGTGAGGAGCGCGATGCTGCATGGTAGTGAGACATGGGCAGCAACTGCAGAGGATATGCGACGGCTGGAGAGAAATGAGGCAAGCATGCTCCGTTGGATGTGCAATGTCAATGTGAGTGAATGTGTTGAGAGAGAAAATGTGTCTGAGAGGGATAGAATGTAGTGTGCGAGAGAGGAGACTGAGGTGGTATGGACATGAGATGCGCATAGAGGATGACCGATGGGTGAAGAAGTGTCAGGAAATGCCAGTTGAACGAACACGTGGTAGAGGTAGACGACGAAAAACATGGGCGGAGGTAGTGAGAACAGACTAAAGATCGCTGAAGCTCACGGTGGAGATGACGAAGGACCGTGACGAGTGGAGAGATGCTGTGCTGAATAAGACCCGTCCCACACTTCCAAGCAGGTATAAGCGGACGTAAAATGAAGATGATGATGATGATGATGCTATATATATATAGTGTGTGTGTGTGTTATGTCAGGTCACTCATGAGTGCTACTGGTAACATGTAACCCAGAACAACCTGTCGCATGGTTGGGTCGTCGGCGACTAAACCAGCAACCCCACCAAGTTTACTTGGTGAGAAGGGGATTTTGGAAACCCTGCAGGACAAAAAACAAAACCTGACATAAGGCGGAAGAAGTCACAAAAGTTAACGGCCATCCCAAAATGTGTAAATATGTATATAAATGTATGCATGTGTATATATGTGTGTATATATATATATATATATTTATATATATATATATATATATATATATATATATATATATATATATATATATATATATATACATATTGTTATACTTTGGGAGGGTCATGTTGCCAATAAGAAACACACGCACCAGTTGCTTTCACTTCAATTTAATTTATTAAATATTTATAAATTTACAAATTTATAAATTTCTGGTTGGTTGGTTGGTTCCACAACCAGATAGTTGTTTATATATATATAGTCATAGTTCTTTCGTCACACACTCTGTGACCTCTCAGTGACTGGGGATTTCTTTCTTCGTTTCTGTGCCTTTCCTTTCTTCTATCCTACGCCATTTTCTACAAATTCAGAAGCGATATATATATACACATATATATATATATATATATATGTGTGTGTGTGTGTGCGTGTGTGAGTGTATATGTGTGTGTGTGTGTGAGTATGTGTGTGTATGTATACATGTACATATGTATGTATATGCTCGGGGACATAGAAATAATCGGGTTGGATACGTGATCGCGCGGTTAAACCACTGGGTGTGACGGACCCCTATCCTTTGTCAGGGCATTCTTCTAGGAGAAGGCAACTCAGGAAACTGGGATAACTCCGATATAAAACCTGCGACTCAGTAGTTACCGGCGACGTTGATCATTCTTCTTTTCGGGTTATAGCTACTGTCGCTCAGAGAGTGGGATTGGCTCAGTGCACAGTCTTTCCTCATTTAAAAAATATCTTCACGCACAGGCATTGCACTATAGAATTAATTAATAATTATTAATAATGGTATATCGTGTAATGGCCATACTCGATAACGAGGGGGCAGCCATCTTCATGTATGTATGTATATATATAATTGTTTCTACTTTAGGCACAAGGCCAGCAATAACCCAGTGCATTACTGTTACTTTATTTTATCGACCCCGTAAGGATGAAAGCAAAGTCAACCTCGACGGGATTTGAACTCAGATCGTAAAGGGACGTATGTATGTATA
>OZ024744.1:26270107-26275107 GCA_964016885.1 Eledone cirrhosa
GAATACACAGCCAAGGATGAATCTTTTCCTCTCGGCGTCAGATATCCCGTTCGATTTCCGGCGATCCCAAATCCCGGTGAGACCATGTTTTGCCATGACCATTAACAAGTCACAAGGGCAAACATTGTCGGTGGCGGCATCCATTTGGAGGAGCCATGCTTCTCCCATGGCCAACTTTATGTTGCCTGTTCCCGCGTAGGGAGCAGGAATGGATTTTTGCTTACACTCCTCAAGGGATGAGGCACAATATCGTCTACAAAGAGGTTCTATACATGTTGGTGCAAGTGTTGGAGGTATTGGAGCTATGCCGTCTGGAAAACTATTTCCTGGTAGGGTCACCCATGGCGGACAGATCTGACACCCAGCGGCATCAGGGCCAGCATCTTGCAACTTTGGTCTGCTAAATTCGCTATTGGGATTATTAACCCATCATTGATTTTTCAAAATGGTAATTGGTTCGTAACATTTAATAACCGGTTCAACTGCTTTATACACTTAATTAATAAGCTTATTCGCTTTCAAGCCACGTTTACCTGTATGTAACTTTTCATAGCAAATGAACAAACCCGAGCAACGCCGGGCTAAACTGCTAGTATATATATATATATATATATATATATATATATATATATATATATATATATATATATATATATGTATATATATATATATATATATATATATATATATATATATATATATATATATATATATATATATATATATGTGAGTGTGTATGTGTGTGTATGGATGTATGTATATGGTTATATTGTTTATATTTGTGCATGTGTATAACAAGATGCATCTTTTCATGTATGACCCTTTGTATGACCCATTGTGTAGCTTTATATGACTTTGTGTATATAACATTTTGGGGTATAGACAGATATATGTATGTATCTTTGTAGACGTGCGTGGGCTTGTAGTAATAGGCGCATATTTGTAAGAGTGTTTATGAGCCAGTGTGTGTGTGTATGTGTGTGTGTGGGTGCACCCACTGTAGGGTAAGGGCTTGTTTGTGTGTATATTGTGTGTGTATATATATATATATATATATATATATATATATATATATATATATATATATATATATATATATATATAAAGAAAAAGAGATGAAATCGAAAATGCAACTGGAGTCTTATTTTTTTTAAAAATATATATATTTATTTGGTTCTTTTACCGGTTTCGCAGTTCTTCTGCTTTTAAAAAGGTGAGTTGAGATGGAGGGTCTGTGGTTTTTCTCACAGTAAATAAAGGATTATGAGTTCATGCAATTGACTTATGTTTCGTCACTATATATATATATATATATATATATATATATATATATATATATATATATATACATATATATACACATATATATATATATAGTAGAATAATCGAGTATCGAAAAATCGGCGCACGAGTTCACGATAAACAAAATTCGATATGAGCGGCAGAGATAAATCAGAGCTATAACTATCGTTAAAATACCGTTACACATAGAACAAGTCTATAATCAACCGTACGATCGAAAATTTGCGATCCGGAAGATTCGGGACACTCAGATAAAGAATCAATAAATCAATAAATTAAATGAATGTAAAAAGCATACCCGGACCCGCTAAGAAGATGTTAAATCTAGCTTCTTGGGTTTCTGTAAATCCTTAAACTGTTATCTCTCAGCTCACATAAAAATATATAAGATTTCTAGGTACCAGTGGACAGGAAAATTTACTTCTTCAACGAGCTTTGTCCAAGCGAATGAAATGGCATAACCCAAGCTAAATACGCACATGGAATTCGGCAAGGGAGATAACCTCTACATCCGCGAAAAATATTCGGGAAAATGTGGAAATACACATATCGAATAAGAGTGCTCAATAGACATGTTAAAATAAACAGGAGCTATTCATCATTTAATAGAATCGACAAAAAATGAACAATAAAATTAACTGGTCAATAGCTAGGTCTAGAGCTAAATATAGTAGAATAATCGAGTATCGAAAAATCGGCGCACGAGTTCACGATAAACAATATTCGATATATAGGTCTAGAGTTCGCAAATCGCTAGATGTTGCGTCAACCGAACTCCAATACTTTGTTTATAACCATTTAATTCATCATCGCTCGCTCTGAAGAATTAACTGGTTATAAACAAAGTATTGGAGTTCGATTGACGCAACATCTAGCGATTAGCGAACTCTAGACCTACCAGATCAAAGAAACAATTGTCAGCACTATGAATAAAGTCCTTATTGTATAGACAACCATCTTACTCTTATCTCTTAAATTATTATTACTCCAAGTATAACCTACATACAAATCACCGTGAACTCGCTGCATCACTATGGAAGCGTCTTGTTGAGTCAAACTAAGCCATACGTTAATACCATCCACAACACAGAGTACTCTAACTGGACTACCTCTAAGTGGATTGCCTATAACGATAACTTGTTATCCCTTATATATATATATATGTATATATATATATGTTTGTCTGATGGTAACTAAGAAGCTTCCATAGGCGGTATGCCGGTTGAGCACTCTATGTTCTTACAGAGCAGAGTGTGATATAATATAAAACGAAAATCAGTGATACATCTGAACTGAATTTATTGTGTGTTACAATTGTTTCGTCGGCAGACAGCTCGAGACACGATCATTGTGTGGATCTGTCTGATTCTGGATCTGCAGGTTCGTCGGACACTTCTAATAACTTCGGATCAAATTTTCTCACTGGGGTGTTAGCGTCAAAACACATCCGCTTCGCTCGTCCTGCTATTGGCTGTTGTTTTCCTATGTCATCATACATTTTTACCAACAGGTACTGTCAAAATTGACCACCAGCTGTCCCTTTTCCTGCCACACTTCAATGAATCCCCGCTGGGTTTGGTAGTTCACACGTACATGCGCGCACTCACACACATATCTATATATATATATATACACACACAATCATACACACACATACGCACACAATCATATAAATAACAACACATCCGTAAGCATATACTCCCGCTATACATACGCACCCATAAAACTATAGACATACACGTCCACAGACGCCTGCCTACATGCCCACGTACATCAACTCACACACACGCACACAGGCGCACACACATGCATATGCGTATACCTACTCGTATACACAAACACGTACAGACATATACATAGACACGCTCACGCACATACACACACCTGTCCATATATATATAGGCACAAAAATAGACACGTTCGCAAACACACAAATATATGTATATGTATATATATATATACATATATATACACTCAAACCAGCCCTTACCCTACAGTGGCTGCACATACACACACACACACACTGGCTCATAAACATTCTTACAAATATGCGCCTATTACCTACAGGCCCACGAACTTCTACAAAGATACATACATATATCTGTCTATACACAAATATGATATATACACAAAGTTTTAGCTCCACAATGAAAAGCATGGAAGAATGCCAGGATTTACTTGTGCCCTCGGACAAAACTGGTAATGTATACATGCTTGACCGTTTTACATACAACGACTGCATCGGGGAAGAGGTTAGGAAAAATTACAGGACCACAGGACAGAACAACCTAGATAACATTAACGCCACGACCAAAAAGAAATAATGACCGGGCTAGGAATAGATGATAGGGCCGAAATATATGTACCTAGAAAACCTTGGATATCCATTAAGGATTATAAATTAGACTTTAGAACTAATCTACCTGTTAGGCTAATAGCACCCTCCAAATCAGAAATAGGTAGGACCAGCAAGAATATCATAGACAGAATACTACCGGTACTTAGGAACAAAACTAGGCTTAGCTTATGGACCTTCACTAAGGAGGTAATTGACTGGCTCTCGCTAATAGATAGCAAACAGCAGGTAAATTGTATTTAACTTAGACATAGCGAATTACTACGTGTCAGTATCACCTGTAATAGTGAACAAGGCCCTCATGAGCGCCATGGCCAAGTTCACCTCACTAGGGAGGAGGCTAGCCTCATAGTAGCAACTAGAAAGACGCTAATTAGATTCGAAGACAAGTTATGGGAGGGGAGGGACAGATCCCACAGTTTCGATATTAACATGGGGTCAAGCGATTCGGCGCAGGTGACCGATCTGGTGGGGATCTATCTCCTCCATAGATTAGCGGAGGAGATCCCAGGGATCGGCGGAGGAATATACAAATATAACGCACTTTTTACCTTCCGTTCCCTAAACCCCAGCCAGATGGAGAGTATGAGGAAGCGGATATCGCATTGTTTTAAGCAACACGGCTTATCCGTGATGATAGATCCTAGGACTAAGACGGTGAATTTCCTGGACGTTACCCTGGAAATGAATACGAGCATCCACCAACCTTATGACAAGAGCAATGAGAACCTGCAATTTGTGAGCAGGCTATCGAACCAACCCAAGTCAGTCATAGAAACAATAGTTAAAGGGGTATCAAAACGCGTATCCATCTTGTCGGCCAACGCAGACGTGTTCAAACAGCACACCGACTATTATAATGAGGCACTGCGCAGGGCCGGTTACACAGACAGCATAGTGTATACAATAGACAGGGAAGAGCCTAGCGCTGAGCCATGCGGATACGGCAATAGCTGTGGCACTTCCATAGGTAGAAGAACTGACTCGGTACTAGCCTCCAAGTACACGAGTAGCAAGCAGGACCGACAATAGGACAGACGAAGACACACACGAGAGCTAGACCACCCAGTACACGTAGACAAAGGCCCGGCACGCACACCACATTCGTCGCGGTAACTAGAACTAAGGACAGGGTAACAAGTAAGGCCGTGGCGCCCGCTAGAGGGAACACCCGGCCTGGTAGCAGTTATAGCCCCGACAACAGCACCACATAGCATTAAAGAGACTAACAGTAGAGCCGACAATACAAAACGGAATACCTTAGTAAAGGAAAGGCGTAACCATGACGCCCACAGCAGACATATAGATAGAGGCAGCATAGGGGACGTAATAATGGGCGGGC
>OZ024744.1:26280107-26335107 GCA_964016885.1 Eledone cirrhosa
CTGAACCCAGTAAGAGAATAAAAGATGAATAGCATACTTCATGCATTTCTTTCCGACAAAGAACACCGATGGATTCTTTATATTCTTAATCTGATCTTAGACGACCAGTAATTGCCGTGAAGATTTAAGGCATATTTAACGTTTCGTGGCCTTGTCCTTCGTTAGAGAATAGAGAAAAGTCCTATAATATTTTGTTAGGATAGCTATTTAGATATCACACACACACACGTTTATATATATACACACAACACACATATATATACACACGTATATGTAAGTATATATATATGCATATCTATATAAATATTGATAGCAGCAGAAGTAGTAGTAGTAGTGGTAGTAGTAGTAGTAGTAGTAGTAGTAGTAGTAGTAGTGGTAGTAGTAGTAGTAGTAGTAGTAGTAGTAGTAGTAGTAGTAGTAGTAGTAGTAGTAGTAGTAGTAGTAGTGGCGGTGGTAGTAGTTGTAGTAGTAGTAGTACTAGTAGTAGTAGTAGTAGTAGTAGTAGTCGTAGCGGTAGTAGTAGTAGTGGTGGTGGTGGTGGTGGTGGTGGTAGTGGTGGTTGCGGTGGTGGTAGTAGTAGTAGTGGTGGTGGTGGAGGTAGTAGTGGTAGTGGTAGTAGTAGTAGTGGTAGTGGTAGTAGTAGTAGTAGTAGTAGTAGTAGTAGTAGTAGTAGCAGTAGTAGTAGTAGTTGGGTGGTAGTAGTAGTAGTAGTGGTAGTACTAGTAGTAGTAGTAGTAGTAGTAGTGGTAGTGGTAGTGGTAATGCTAGTGGTAGTACTAAAAGTAGTAGTTGTAGTTTGGGTGGTAGTAGTGGTAGTGGTAATAGTAGTAGTAGTAGTAGTAGTAGTGGTAGTAGTAGTAGTAGTAGTAGTAGCAGTAGTAGTAGTAGTAGTAGTAGCAGCAGCAGTAGTAGTAGTAGTAGTAGTAGTAGTAGTAGTAGTAGTAGTAGTGGTAGTAGTAGTAGTAGTAGTAGTAGCAGTAGTAGTAGTAGTAGTAGTAGTAGTAGTAGTAGTAGCAGCAGCAGTAGTAGTAGTAGTAGTAGTAGTAGTAGTAGTAGAAAAAGACGGAGGAGAAGAAGAAGAAAACGAAGATGATGATGATGATTAAGAAGAAGAAGAAGAAGAAGAAGAAGAAGAAAAAGAAAGCAAAGATGATGATGATGATGATGATGATGATGAAGAAAATAGACAATCGAAAAAATTGTTTTAATTATTGGTTAAATGATATATTCCATACTTAAATGAGTGACCTACTTGTGAACAAATTATTTATTTATTTAATCAATTTAAACGTCAGTATAGAGCTAGTAAGCCATTGCAAAGTGAGAAAAGTTATCTAATCCCCCTTATAATTAAGAAACAAAACAATTAATATTTGATTATAATCATTTGGTCCACCAAAGACCAAACAAGCCAAACATATATCTTGTGAAGAATTTAGAAAATCAGGGTTTCTATCATACGCCTCATTCTCTTTCTTCTCTCCTCTCCTCTTCTCTCCTCTCCTCTTCTCCATCACATCTCTCTCTTTTCATACTGCATTCCCTTTCTCTCTCACTTCCCCTCTCCCTGTCTCCCTCTCCCTCTTTCACTCTTTCTATGTTTCTATCTGTTTCTATGTGCTTCTTTATTTTATATATTTACAGTTTATTTACAGAATTTATGAAATTCTTTGTAAATTTACATACATTTTAACATTCCTCTCAAAATACCACAGTTAGTGATGTACTACATACACACAGAAATACACACACAGACACACTCACACAAACACACACATGCGTATGTGTTTGTTTTTCATATACACGTGTGTATGCATGTATGTATGTATGTATGTATGTATGTATGGTACCATGGGCCCAGCACTATGTGTCAATAATTGTCACAAGTGTAGTGTTTGTACCAGAGTCACGCTCGTTCAGCGCATCGGTAGGGGTTCTCCTACATGGATATAAAGAAGTGGCCGTACTCGAAAACGAGTTAGCAGCCACCATGTATGTATGTTTGTATGTATGTATGTATGGAATAACTCTGATATAAAACCTGTGGCTCAGTAGTTACTGATGCTGTTGACCTTTTCTTCTTTTCGGGTTATAGCTACTGTCGCTCAGAGAGTGGGATTGGCTCAGTGCACAGTCTGTCCTCACTTTAAAAAATATCTCACGCACAGGCATTGCACTATAGAATTAATTAATAATTATTAATAATGGTATATCGTGCAATGAGCATACTCGATAACGAGGGGGCAGCCATCATCATGTATGTATGTATATATGTGGTAACATGTATCCCAGTACAACCTGTCCCATGGTCGGGGTCGTTGGCGACTAAACTGGCAACCCCACCAAGGTTTCTTGGTGAGGAGGGTGACTTTGGACATCCTGCAGGACTATAAACAAAACCTGTCAAAGGGCAAAGGAGCTCTTAAGAGTCAATGGCCATCCATAATCACCGGGAGAGATGACCCCTTAGCCTTTGTCAAGGCAGAATTCTAGGAGAAGGAAAACTCTGATATAACACCTGCAACCCTGATGGTATCCAATGATATTGAGTTGTTCTTCTTTTTGGTAAATATCATCTTGGTTAAGAGAGTGGGACTGGCTTTGTGCAGTGCCTTTGCTCATTATAAAAGCTTCAGGGCAAGGCATTGCTTTGTATATGGAGATCTCTCTGCACTTGTCGTCACATGGTACCATGGGCCCAGCACTATGTGTCAATAATTGTCACAGAATTGTACCAGAGTTTTCAAGTCGCTGGCTGGACTAAAAAGTCACACTTGTTCAGCGCATCGGTAGGGGTTCTACATGGATATAAAGTAGTGACCGTACTCGAAAACGAGTTGGCAGCCACCATGTATGTATGTATGTATGTATGTATGTATGTATGTCAGGTCACCACTTGGTGCTACTGGTAACATGTATCCCAGTACAACCTGTCTCATGGTCGGGTCGTTGGCGACTAAACTGGCAACCCCACCAAGGTTTCTTGGTGAGGAGGGTGACTTTGGACATCCTGCAGGACTAAAAACAAAACCTGTCGAAGGGCAAAGGAGCTCTTAAGAGTCAATGGCCATCCGAAATCACTGGGAGAGATGACCCCTTAGCCTTTGTCAAGGCAGAATTCTAAGAGAAGGAAAACTCTGATATAACACCTGCAACCCTGATGGTATCCAATGATGTTGACTTGTTCTTCTTTTTGGTAAATATCATCTTGGTTAAGAGAGTGGGACTGGCTTTGTGCAGTGCCTTTGCTCACTATAAAAGCTTCACAGCACAGGCATTGCTTTATATCTGGAGATCTCTCTGCACTTGTCATCACATGGTACCATGGGCCCAGCACTATGTGTCAATAATTGTCACAAGTGTAGTGTTTGTACCAGAGTTTTCAAGTCGCTGGCTGGACTAAAAAGTCACACTCGTTCAGCGCATCGGTAGGGGTTCTCCTACATGGATATAAAGTAGTGGCCGTACTCGAAAACGAGTTGGCAGCCACCATGTATGTATCTATGTATGTTTGTGTGTGTGTGTATGTATGTGTGTATGTATGTATGTAGGTATGTATGTATGTATATATATATGTATGTCTATACATTTATATATGCACATACATATGTATATATACACTTTCTTTGTTATATATATATATATATATATATATATATATATATATATATATATATATATACATATGTATGTGCATATATAAATGTATAGACATACATATATATATACATACTATGGCCTTGAATGGGAGTAGAAAACATAGGAATCATAGAAATATTATAGATATATCCAAACCGAACCCTAAGTTTAGCTACCGAAATAGTAGTCGGATTAGTGAGTCTAATGGTACGCATATCGAGATCAGTTCTAGGGAGCAGGATAGGCGCTCTGAACGTTCACCCAGTGGTGATGTTTTAACTGCTTCTAATAGTGTTAATTCAACTGATCCTCATATTAACCCTGATCCTATTAATAGGATACCAAATTACGGTAGAGATAGTAAAGGAGGAGACTCAATACTTACTTTAACCCGGCTTTTGACCATGAAGTATTAACTAATATCCCTAGGTCTTTCTTTTCTATCTTAGAGAAAAATTTCCCTCCTACTAATAAATATCATGGTATATTTAATAAAAACGTAATTAAACTCTCCTTCTCTACCACCCCTAACATTAATGCTCATCTAGCTAACACTAACAATAGGAAAATTAGGGATAGCTACTCCTCTTTGCGTACTGCTAATCTAGATAGCTCTATTGATAACTTACCGCCCGAGCAGATCTTATCTTATAATAACCCTAGGAATAATGCATCGCGTAATCAGCTAGTCACTAGTACCCGGAAGTGTAATTGTAGAGTAAGTAATAACTGCCCTTTAAATGGTCACTGCCTCTCTAGGAACATTGTTTATGCTTGTGAAGTTAAGACTAATTCTTCTCGTAGCACATATATAGGCTCCACATCTAATACTTTTAAAACTAGGTTTAATTCACATATTTCTAATTTTAAGCATATCAAGTTTAAGAACTCTACTTCTTTGGCACACCATATATGGGATTTAAAAGGGGCTGGTATACCATATAGCCTAAATTGGCGAATAGTAGCACACTCTAATCACCTATCAACACACACTAAATTCTGTAATCTTTGTATCCGAGAGACCCATTCTATAATTTTCTCTAGGAGCATATTGCTTAATAGAAAATCTGAGATATTTTCTTCCTGTCCGCATGCCATTTCTAATTCTTTCTTCTATTAGAGACCTAAAAGTTCCGGTAGTTTAAACCGTATCCATTAGCTGCTATATTTCCCTATCTCTTTGGTTTTAGTTCATTTTTATTACCATTATTATTAATTTTCTACGGTTGTTTCGATTTTCGAATTTTAGTTTTCATAGTCGTATTAGCTACCTTACCATATCTATCATCTTAAACATTATTACATTTTTACTCATTATTATCGCCTTGTAAGTTTGTATCTTATTGAATAGTTTAAATTTTGAGTCTCCTACATCTAAAAGTAATGAACCTCCTCCTTTCCACACTTCATATTCGCCCCTTTTTATTATATTATATATTAATTCTACTTTTATACTCCTTTTTATTATATTATATTATATATTAATTTTTACTTTTATGATCCTTCCTATCCTCCATAGTTTCACTTCTTTCTGTTCCCATTGGTCTACCATAGTTTTATTTAGAGTTTTTTCTTTGATAACGTAATTCATCTGATCGGATCGTAATATATATTATATTATAGTTTTTATTGAAATATCCTAATTGTATACGACTTTGATGACTTAAACTTGATTCCATTTAGAGTTACTAATAATATCTTTTAGGCAATTTTAATATTAATTAATTTAATAAGGTTTTCTATTCAACTCTTTAGTTTAGAATAATAATACCTTCTATATTTACATAATGACTCGTTATACCTACGTACTGTGCTTGTTTTTGTTTTTTTGTTTTTGTTCTTCGTTTTATTTTATTTTATTTATTTATTTTACTAACACTTGATGTATATCTTCCTATCATCATCATCATTACTTCTTCACTACCACTTGCTGTTTTGTCTTTCTATAATATGCTTTGCATCATAACATGCCTCCCTATATTAATATATTAATCGTGTAAATATCTCTTAAACAATTTCAATTGACTCTGCCAGTCTGCTTTTATATTTTTATATTATTAAATTATTTATCATTATAATATTAACATTTATATATCATATTATTTCTATGTAATGGAATTATACGTATTATTTTATGTCTGATTTTTAAGGTACTGTTTTGTTATATTTTATAATATTTTGTAATATTATGAATGTAAACTGCATATACCCCTATATACTTATTATCAATACTTTATGTATTTATGTATTTATGTATATATATATATTTTTCAACATACTCCAGTTTTATTTTGATATTTTTTCTTGCCCTGTGTAAAACTTTATATACAATTTGTTGACATTAAGTGATATGTATGATGTAGTTTTGTATATTTTTGATGTCAGTATATTATTATATTATTTCTTGTATAGCTTATTTTTTGTATAGTTTATTTTTTGTATAGTTTATGCGCACCGTCATGGTGATTTTTATATTATAAAGAGTATATTTATACTTATTAAGTGTTAGTATGTGTTTGTGTAAATGTGTATATATGTACATATATTAAGCTTTATAGTTCTTATTACCCATTATATTGTATTGTAATTCTCATATTATATGACCATGTTGTATTTAATGTTTTTGTATTATACTGTAATTTCAACGTTGGTTTGACATTTTACTCACTTTCTTGCCCTATAGTATATATTTGTAACTGCAAACTTTTAGCTTTAGTATGCTTTTCCTTCATATCTCTCATAAGCTTTCATGGATATGAATTCCCTATTCTTCTGAGTTTTGATGTTCTGGCCGTTAATTCTTCTTGTCTGTTTAATTGCCCTGATGAGTCCTTATTAATGGGACGAAACATTGTAGGCTAATAAAGACTTTTGATGTATTGAAGGCTTCTTTGTCTATTTTTATAATTTTTATAATAATTATATATATATATATATATATATATATATATATATATATATATATATATATATATATATATATATATATATATATAAAGAAAAAGAGATGAAATCGAAAATGCAACTGGAGTCTTATTTTTTTTAAAAATAAGACTCCAGTTGCATTTTCGATTTCATCTCTTTTTCTTTATACTTTCACTCGTGTAGGACACCTCGGTTATTTTTCATTTTGTAAAAAAAAACTAAAAAATAAAAAAAAACTTACTTTCTAATATATATATATATATATATAACAAAGAAAGTGTTGTAAGAAACCAGGTGGACCCTAACGCACCAGAGTCCTCGATACTCAGGGAGGTAGAGTGGGTAATAAGAAAAGAGTCACGATCCCGACGGCTGAGCTCCGGCCGTTTCGACAGCTAGATCCGAACTAAACGACTAATAACCTGTACCTCTTGATAAGTTCAGCTAGGTCTCTGCCGTCCTAATACTACTCATTTTATTCGGATTTAGCTATCGAAACGGCCGGAACTTAGCCATCGGGTTCCTGACTCTTTCCCTATGTATATATATATATATATATATATATAATATATATAATATATATATATATATATATATATATATATATATATATATATATAATATAAGATCAAAAGATGGTTAAAGGAGTTCCATGTATTTTATTATGCGCATTTCAAAAACAAACATCATCATGCAATAATATTTGTGTTTTCATCAGATAAAACAGGAGAACATGATATGAAGGCTAAAAAACACTTGTTGATAGTGCAGTTTTAAATCAACATATGAAAAGTGGTTTTCGATTGATGTGTGATATTGGGAAAAATATTTTATTTAGAGAGGGGGGTGGAAAGGATGAAAAGGGAAGGAGATGAGAGGGAGAGATGGGTGATAGAGAGAAAGAGATAGTTTTTATAACTGAGAGGAGATATATTGTTTTACATAGAGAGGTTGAAAACCGTTGGAAGATAATGTATAAATTAAAAATTTTGAAAATTAACGAAGGGAGGATATGTGCGAGGAAAAAATATTTTATTTATGGAGGGGGGGTGGAAAGGATGAAAAAAAGGGGGAGGAGATGAGAGTGAAGGTGGAGAGGGAGAGATGGGTGATAGAGAGAAAGAGATAGTTTTTATAACTGAGAAAAAGATATATTGTTTTAACATAGAGATGTTGGGAACCGTTGGAAGATAATGTATAAATTAAAGGAATTTGAAAATTAACCAAGGGAATTTATGTATGAAGATAGAGAGAAAAAAATAATAATTGTGGATGAATATTCTAACGTCAAAAAAGAAATGTATGTATTGTGGCAATTTCAAAATTAACGAAGAGAAAAATTATTAAGGTTTGTGTGTAGAAAGATTTGAGAAAAATAATGTGAAGTTAAAGTTTGTATATTGAAGGAATTGATATTATATGCGAATAAAGAGTTAATATGTATTAATAATGAGTTCGTTGATGGGGAGAAAAAAATAATAAATTAAGGATGAAATTGAGATTAAAAAGATTTATGATAGAGAGAAAAAATAATAATGATTGTGGATGAATATTCTAACGTCAAAACAACAAATGTATATGTTATGATTTTACAAGGTGAAGATAGAATGAGGGTAATGAGTAAACAAGTATTATAGAGTGTATAATGCCCTTTAAAGTAAGGTAGATGGATATATTTTAAAGAGGTGTATGTATATGTGCCTTTGAGAAAAGATTCTAAATTGATAAAGAATTGAATATTAACTGTATACTTTGTGAAAAGTTCTATGGAATTTATGCAGGCAGATAGAAAACAAATCTGTGCGTCTATTTATTATAGAATCTAGGTTAGAGATAATGGTAAATTTTTCATTTAGGCAGAGATTACAGATTTTAGATAGAGAGCTGTTCAAGTATGAGGATGCAGAAGAAATCTTCTTCCAAAAGATGGTATATTTAATGTTTTTGTCTTTTAAGGACCATATGAGTTCTGAGAGAGCAGTGTTGGTTCTTTTAAGTTTGTATTTGAAAGATGAATGATGATTATAGAGACGAGCTTTAAAAGAGGTGGAAGTGGAGCCAAAATAGGTGAAGGAATTGGTGCTAGTTATAATTTTACATTAATAAATTAAGTTTTTATCGAGACAATGGTTGTTGAGAGGACATTTATTTTTAATGCGGCAGTTGCAATTAGAGAGATTATTAATGAGTGATCTAGTGTTATCTATAGAAGGAATTGGATTGGAGAAGTTGTTTGCGATAGGAATAATAGGAATAATAGTTTCTTGATTTAGAGTTGGATTATGAACATTTAGCGAAGTTGTGTTTGACGTTGTATTTGGGTTTACAGAAGTTAGCCTAGGGTTTACAATGACGTCGGGAGTACTATTACTGTTATTATGAAATTCAATATTGGAAGGAAGAGATTTAGTATTTAGTATTTTATTGTTGTGTTTAGAGATGATGTTGGAAATATTGGAGGATGTAGAATACGAAAATTTGATGGTGTGTTTGTTAAATATTTTACTATAGATATGTGAGGGAGGGAAGCATTTATTTAAGGCACTAAAAAATAATTTAGGAATATTGTTATTAATAGAGATGGAGAAAGGAGCATTATACCAGATTATGTTTTTGTATCTCGGTCTTTTATTAAAATTATTGGAATGGTCATGATTAATTATTCTACTGTAAGTTTTTCTAGAATTTGTTTCTTTACTATATTTGATTTTATCTGGATAGCCGGCTTTAGAAAGTGCGTTATTATAGTAATTGGCGTTAGCATCAAAGATGTTTTTATTAGAAGATATGTTAGATATTCTATTTCCAATATTATTAACAATAGCATTCTTGATATTGGTAGGATGGTTAGATTTAAAGTTAACATATTATTGCATGATGATGTTTGTTTTTGCGCATAATAAAATACATGGAACTCCTTTAACCATCTTTTGATCTTATATTATGCATACTCCAGTCCTACAAACTGTAGAGTGCTTCTTATCCGATATCTGCATTGCTTTATTGTACTACAATAAAACTCACCTCCTACATATATATATATAATTGGTGTGGCATGCTTAATGCGTCCGTATGTGGTAGGCCGTTTGAGCACTCGATGCTCTTACAGAGCAGAGTATGATATCACATAAGAAACGCACCACTGATTCACCGTTTCATATGTGATATATATATATATATGTGTGTGTGTGTGTGTTAATTTTTTGTGTTGGATATTTGGGCAAAAATGTATACACACTAGACCCTGTATGAGAAACTTGTTTGTCGATCTGTCTGTATACATACCTTCAGTTGGAGTTGCTATCTTTCTTAATTTGATATAGGTCCTATGGGGAGTTAGATAGATAGATAGAGAGTGTAACGAGGGAGATGCGTTAGCCCTGAGAGAGAAAGAGGGAGAAACAGTGAGAGAGAACTAAAGAAACCACTTGGGAATGTATGACGTAATTTAAAAAAAATCTGCTTACATATTTTTGACGGCCATTAACTGGATGTTGTCAACCGAACCGAGAGTGAAGGACAAATACATTATATATATATATATATATATATATATATATATATATATATATATATATATATATGAGTAAATAGACAAATAATTTGTAATAATAACAACAATAACAACATCAATAATAATAATAATAATAATTAGACAGGGAGAGAGAGAGAGAGAGAGAGAGAGAGAGAAATAGACTGGAATAACCGATTAAGTAAATAAATGCATTTTTCTTAGAAAGACACACACAAACAACAACAACAACAACAAACAAACAGAAAAATTAATAACATGTACTAATGCCATTCTTTAAGCATTTACGAGAAATTGTCAACATTCTTTTCCGAATATTGAATCCACTTCATGTGTGTGTGGGGGAGGGGGGGGGGGGTTAAGTTTTTTGTTCTTAAATATATATTTCAGTCTTATCTGGTGAATGATTTAAAAAAAAATACAACCTAATGAAACAAGAAAGTAAGATAAATAAATAAATATGTAAATAATTTTTTTTTTTAATTGAAATAAATAAAATAGCAATAAAAATATAGTCGATGTTTAGAGAATCAGTAAGAATTTATGATATTTAGATGAATAACAGTTTCTACTATAGGCACAAGGCCAGCAATTTGAAGAGTAGGGGAAAGTTTTAATTTGACCACAGTGCATTACTGGTACTCTATTTCTTATTTCACGGTGACGCTGTCTTATTGTTCTATACTAACTTAAAACAAAACAGTAACCTTTTACTATTACTGAATGAACAATAGAGGAACCTTAATGTATGTTTAGTTTGTCTATGTCTAGTGGTTAGTGTATTCGGCTCACCATAGTAAACTCGTGGTGTCGATTCCCGTCCATTCAGCTGGCAAATAGGAGTTGTACTTGTAATTCGAATTGCCAGTGTGGACACATTGTCACACATTGTCTCCCTGAGTACTATCGTAAGGATGCGCCGTGTCTGTGGAATGCTCAGTCACTTGCACGTTAATTTCACGAGCAGGCTATTCTGTGGATCGTATTATCTGGAACATTCATCATCGTAACCGACGGACGCCAGATCTTCTGTGTCAGTGTACATTTGTGTGTGTTTGTGTACGTATCTGTAGGAATGCGCTTCAAACAGTTGGTAGAAAAAGGACAGTCGGAAAAAACGGTTTCAGTTATGATATTTATTTGTCAACATATGCTCCATCCTGTTCAATACACTTCTGCAAGGGTTGATACCAGCCTTTAATTCCATCTGTGTAAAACTGAGAGCCATGTGATTTAAACCATGTCAAACAAGCGTTGATACCAGCCTTTAAGTCCATTTGTGTAAAACTGAGGGCTATGTGATTTAAACCATGTCAAACAACCGTTGATACCAGCCTTTAAGTCCAGCTGTGTAAAACTGAGGCCCATGTGATTTAAACCATGTCAAACAACCGTTGATACCAGCCTTTAAGTCCATCTGTGTAAAACTGAGGCCCATGTGATTTAAACCATGTCAAACAACCGTTGATACCAGCCTTTAAGTCCCTTTGTGTAAAACTGAGGACCATGTGACTTAAACCATGTCAAAGTAGCTTACTTTTACATCTTCAACTGGGGATCATCTTCAACCTCATCTCTTCCACTTCTAAAACGACTTATCTATTTGTAGGTTGTTGATTTATTTGGGACATTCTCCCCATAAACTTGCTTGAGAGTGTCAATGATTTGGCTGCTCTGCCACCCTAGATTCACCATGAATTTGATGTTTTGATGGAGGCCATGCTGCTGAAGGGTGCTGATATCCAACTGGTGGTGCCGCGTTGCAATGTGCATATAAGGGTTCATGTTAGAACATGTTATGACACGTTAGTAAGAGAACGTACAGGTGCATTTAGATCACAATCCCTGCATATGATGTTTAGCTATGTACCCTTTCCACGAGCTA
Source organism: Eledone cirrhosa (assembly GCA_964016885.1). Taxonomy (NCBI): domain Eukaryota; kingdom Metazoa; phylum Mollusca; class Cephalopoda; order Octopoda; family Eledonidae; genus Eledone; species Eledone cirrhosa. The sequence continues at coordinate 26,292,089 of OZ024744.1, forward strand.
TTTGAAGCCCTGCGTATAGATATGTATGTACGTATGTACCTATGTACGTATGTATGAACGTATGTATGTATGTACGTATGTATGTATGTATGTATGTTAGGTCACCAGTTGGTGCTACTGGTAACATGTATCCCAGTACAACCTGTCTCATGGTCGGGTCGTAGGCGACTAAACTGGCAACCCCACCAAGGTTTCTTGGTGAGGAGGGTGACTTTGGACATCCTGCAGGACTAAAAACAAAACCTGTCAAAAGGCAAAGTTGCTCTTAAGAGTCAATGGCCATCCAAAATCACCGGGAGAGATGACCCCTTTGTCAAGGCAGAATTCTAGGAGAAGGAAAACTCTGATATAACACCTGCAACCCTGATGGTATCCAATGATGTTGACTTGTTCTTCTTTTTGGTAAATATCGTCTTGGTTAAGAGAGTGGGACTGGCTTTGTGCAGTGCCTTTGCTCACTATAAAAGCTTCACGGCACAGGCATTGCTTTATATCTGGAGATCTCTCTGCACTTGTCGTCACATGGTACCATGGTCCCAGCACTATGTGTCAATAATTGTCACAAGTGTAGTGTTTGTACCAGAGTTTTCAAGTTGCTGGCTGGAATAAAAGGTCACACTCGCTCAGCGCATCGGTAGGGGTTCTCCTACATGGATATAAATTAGTTGCCGTACTCCAAAACGAGTTGGCAGCCAACATGTATGTATGTACGTATGTATGTATGTATGTATGTATGTATGTATGTATGTATGTATGTATGTATGTATGTATGTATGTATGCATGCATGAATGTACGCATGTATCTATGTATGTATGTATATATGTATGTACGTAAGTATGTATGTATGTTCTTCTGGTTTTATAATTTCACAAATGTTTACCAATAGAGAGAGAGAGACGGTTTCTAACATAGACACAAGACTCTCATTGGAATTTACACAAATTCAACTAGGTAGATATGTATGTATGCATGCATGTGTAGATATGGATGTTATTGTATGTGTGTATGTAGATGTGTTGAGTTGTATGTGTGCATGTGTATATGCTTTGTATCTGTACATGTGTATATGCAGTTATTAGATACAAAATGTTTGGAATGTTGTACATATTTTTACTGTTCCATTAATGGATTGTACTTGTAATTTCCTAACTAGTTGTGTTCTTTCTGATCCTGAGAAGCCTAGCTTCTCAAGATTTGTACTGAGGCACTTACTAACATATCCCAGGGCCCCAATAATCACAGGCATAAATCTGAAGGTGTAATCAGGGTGGAGTATCTGCAGCTTTCTCATCAGTTTTGCATAAATATTCTCCTTTTCACTAATCTTTGATATTATATTGGCATCTGCTGGGTAGCTAATTTCCACTACTGTGCATGCTTTCTTCTCCCTGTCCCATATCATAATATCTGGTCTGTTATGGCTGCATTTTATTGGGGTTTTTACTGGAACATTCCACCTGTACTCTTTCATATTATGTACATGGATGTCTTCCACATTGTTGTAGTTTTTAATGTGTTTATTATCGGGGCTATCTTTTTTATGAACTGTATTGTACAGTGTTTTGGCCACTACATCATGCCTCATAGGTAGATAGTACCGCGATGACATCTTTGGACAGATGCTGATGACATGGTTGATATCCTCGATGTTAGTTCTGCAGAGTCTGCACTTGTTATCACATCTAGGTGTTTTGCCTGCATCCCTATCTCTTTTGTGAATCAGGTATTTCGTGCTAATCTCCTGTTCCTGGATTGCAAAAGCGTATCCTTCAAATGGGAGCCAATATAGCGGTTGTTGGTCCAAGATAGACTACTTTCCTTATCTATATTACTCTCACTCTGGAGCTTCCTGGCAACATATCCATGCATGATTTTTTGCTGATAGGTATGCAGTTTTTCATCCATGGATTCACTGTGATACTGCTGAGCGACATCCCTGGGTGTGAGTTTTTTATTATCACACAGGGAATATCTCTCAAGGAGTTCCTTCCCAACTCTCATGATCTTATCTGTTTCATGCAGATAGACTTGCTCGAGAAACGGGTTCCTACGTTCGAGGTTCGTAGATGTCGGAGAGATATGATGCGGCATTCAAATGTTGTCTGGACTGATGTTAGGCCCCTGCCTCCCTGCTTACGTTTCAAGTAAAGGCGGTTTATATCACTGTTGATGTGGAAGTTTCCGGTGTTGTTTAGTATTTTTCGAGTTCCAACATCAACTGCTCGGATTTAGTCTATCGTCCAATTGAGTATTCCAAACGTTGGTGTTAGAACAGGCACAGCAAACACATTGTGAGCCACTGTTTTGTTTTGCGCAGAGAGTTCCGATGACCAGATCTTTCTTAATCGGGTGTAGTATTCCCAGGTTACGCGTTCTTTATTACAGATACCATTTTAGGATATGTTCTCATCTATCCCCAGGTATCTGTAGCCGTCTTCATCAGATATCGGTGAAACAGTTAGGCCATTGATGACAATGTTGCTAGATTGGGTTGTTGTTTTTCCCCGCTTTACAAACATATATGAACATTTATCTTGGCAAACTCTATTCCAATATCCTTTGAGAACGTTGTAACCAGGTCAAGATTTTTCTTCATCCCATCCATGTTCTTGGTATAGAGTTTCACATCGTCCACAAAGAAATTATGGGTTAGGTTCGTATTTCTGTCCTCCTGTGATCCAATGATGTATCCCTCCCATTTATTGAGCAGAAAGGACAAGGGGTTTAATGACAAGATGAAGAATATCACAGAGAGACTGTCCCCCTGAAATATACCCCTGCAATATTTTATTTTATCAGTAAAATTCGAGTCCTCTCTCTCTGACGTTAACTTTAGGATAGTAGCCCAAGAAGAAGACAGCATCTCTATGGCTCTGACAATAATGTCTGGGACTTTAGCAAGTCGGAGGGCCTCTATCATGCAAGAGTGGGGAACAGAATCGAAAGCTTTCCTGTAGTCCAGCCAGACTATAGCCATATTCCTCCTAAGTTGTCGCACCTCCAACATCGCAGTTTTGTTGATTATTTGTTCAGCACATCCCCAAACCCTTTTATTTCCAGCTGCTTGTTCATCTGTGATGATGTTATTATTTTCACAGTGATCTTGGAGGAATAGGTTCAGGGAGGCTGTATACATCTTATACATCAGGATCTGGCTTGCAATGGGTCGGAAGTTTTTTGCCAAGTGGGTGACTTTGTTCTTGGGGACCAGTAATGTTTGTGTTAATGTCAACCATTCTGGTATAAGTGTATCTCCCTTAAGAACTTGTTGGTAGATGTCAGTAAGATACCTCCGATAGAATATCAGTTTTTTGTACCAGTAGCCGACAATCATGTCTCTTCCTGGTGTTTTCTTATCTTGGAGTTTTCCTATCACAGTCTCAAGGGTACCTCACTTATTTCGTATGTTTTTGTTGAGTGTAGGAGCAATAGTTCTTTCGGATTTCTCTTAGCCACACTGCATCTTGGTTGAAATTCTTCTTTTCACCCCATATTTTGCTCCAAAAGGAATCTGTCTTTCTGGGATGGGGACTCAGTGACACTTATTATTTTGTTCTTCACATCTCTATAGACTGATGTTTGGTTTCGTCTGAATCTTTTATTAAGCACTTTTCTCTCATCTACCTTCTTCAGGTATCGGCGTTTTTCGCTAATAGCTCTCAATTCTTGTTTGAGGGTGATCAGCTTATATTGGAGAGTTCTGGTTCTACTGTTACCAAACATCGTCTCTATTTTATTTTTCACTCTTTGTTGGTGAGGAGTGAGGTTTTTTAGTGTTTGTTTGCATATAAGGAGCATTGTCACCTATCCTATGGTTTTTCGTACGTCAGCAATCTTTTTTTCTATTTTAGTTATATATGATGGTATTTTTGGTGGTGTTCTGTTCTTGTTAATATCTCTGCTATCACCAAGATGAACCTTCACTGTCGTTGCTAAGGCGTTGATTTGCCAAAATGTTGGGGTTTTTATCTGTCGTAAAAAATCATCCCCTATTTCACCAATAACACGTAATATTTCTTTATTTGGTTTTTTTTATTAAACATTGTCGTTTTAATACGTTCAGCAAGAGAGATATTTATACATGAATTAATTTCACTCTGGAAGATTTTGTTGAGTGAAATTGTATGTATATATATATGTACATATGTATGTACGTATGTATGTACGTACGTATGTATGTATGTATGTATGTATGTATGTATGTATGTATGTATGTATGTATGTATGTATGTATGTATGTATGTACGTATGTATGTATGTTATCTATTTCTCTTAATTTCGAGTATATTTTTTTTGACCGGCGACCTTCCTGGTGGCAAGGTTGTAAAAGAAAAGAAATTGTCATCCCTTGAATCGCAAAAATGTTTTGCAAATTTTGAAGGTGCGAGTTATCGCAGCCATTTGTAGACTATGAATTAGGGAGCTGCGCTTTTTGTCCGCAAATCCAAGTTCAGTCATACTTTGGTCCAAGCGGGTTGGTATATAACCCGTAGCTCCAATAATTGTTTCTAGGCACTTTAGGCACAAGGCCAGCAATTACCCAGTGCATTACTGGTACTTTATTTTATCGACCCCTCGGCGGGATTTGAACTCAGATCGTAAAGGGACGTAACTTTGCTGGAAAGCATGGCGTCCGACCCTCTACCGATACTGCCAATCCACCACCGCCAATAATGATGGGTATGAAGCTAAAGGTGTATCTTGGATACTGGATTTGTAAACTCCTCATCAATGGCCCGTAGATGTCCTCCTTCTCCTGTATTTTTGTATATATGTATGTATGTATATATGTATGTATATATGTGCTACTGGTAACATGTAACCCAGTACAACCTGACGCATGGTCGGGTCGTCGGCGACTAAACCGGCAACCCCGCCAAGTTTACTTGGTGAGGAGGGTGATTTTGGACACGCTGCAGGACAAAAAACAAAACCTAACAAAGGGCGGATGAACTCATAAGAGTCAACGACCATACAAAAGTGTGTAAATATGTACCGCGCTGTTAAACCACTGGGAGTGAAGGACCCCTAGCCTTGTGAGGGCATTCTTCTAGGAGAAGGCAACTCAGGAATCTGGGATAACTCCGATATAAAACCTGCGGCTCAATAGTTACCGATGATGTTGATCTATTCTGCTTTTCGGGTTATAGCTACTGTCGCTCAGAGAGTGGGATTGGCTCAGTGCACAGTCTTTCCTCACTTTAAAAACTATTTTCATGCACTGGCATTGGTCGATAGAATTAATTAATAATTATTAGATTGGCAGTATCGGTAGAGGGTCGGACGCCATGCTTTCCAGCATAGTTACGTCCCTTTACGATCTGAGTTCAAATCCCGCCGAGGTTGACTTTGCCTTTCATCCTTACGGGGTCGATAAAATAAAGTACCAGTAATGCACTGGGTAATTGCTGGCCTTGTGCCTAAAGTAGAAACAATTATTAATAATGGTATATCGTGCAATGGCCATACTCGATAACGAGTGGCAGCTATCATGTATATATGTATATATGTGTGTATGTATGTATGTGTGTATGTGTGTGTCTGTGTATGCCTGTGCCTGTGTATATTCGTGAATGCTTGTGGTTATGTGTGTTTATATATGCCTGTGTGTGTGTTCATATATTATTTTGTGTGTATATGTGTGTGTGTGTTTTCTTGTGTGTGTATTTGTGTTTGAGTATGTGTTTATGTATGCCTTTGTGTCTGTGTTTATGTATGATTGTGTATATGTGAGCGTGTGTTTGTGTACATGTGTGTTTATGTATGCCTGTATGTCTGTGTGCATGTGTTTGTGTATGTGTGTTTTTGTATGCCTGTGTGACTGTGTTCGTCTGTTTGTGTATATGTTTGTTTATGTATGCATGTGTATTGTATATGTTTGTATGTGCATGTATGTGTTATTAATGTATTTGTGTATGTTGTTGCTCCTTATTTTCTGTTTGTAATATATTATTTGTTGATTTCTTGTTGTCACGTGATTTATTATATGTGTTTGGTATGTCGAACATAGAATGTCTGCTGTGGTGTGAGTGGTGAATGAGAACGCTGCGACTATATAACCGTAGCTGTCATTTACTTCCGCTTTCTTTTTATTTAAAGATTTTCTTTGAAAGTAAGATGGCTTCTGTTATTTTTCTCTAATTTATTTTTGAATTTTTTTTTTTAAATTACATTTTTTCTTTATTATTATTAATGATAGCTGGCCCCGTGCCGTCAAAAATAATGGCTAATTGTAATATCTATACATAATATAAAAAAGAGATGTTTGTTTGTTGCTTGCTTCCTTCGCGCTCACTCACACAAGTGATACAAACATACGAACACACAACTGTGATGAACGCTGGACTTCTATAGTTTCTCTCACACCCACCCACCCCTCCTCAGTCATCACATAGATGTGTGTGTATGTAATAATTATATTTTTAAGTGTGTCTGTTTCAGTCGACATTATCACCCCTTCCTTCCTCAGTCGACGTAATTCCCCCTTCCTGCCTCACTCATCTCTAGTGTGTGACGGACAAATACACACGGCTTTTGTATGAATTGATTATTATTATTTGTTGTTGTTGTTGTTGTTATCTTTATAATGTTGTGGATTGGCAGTGTCAGTTGAACGTCGGACAACATACTTTACGGCATATAGATATGTTCCTTTATGGTCAAAGTTCAAACCCCGCCGAGGTTAACTGTGCCTTTCATCCTTACAGGGTAAAAAAAAAAAGAATAAATAAAATAGCAGTAATGCACTGGAGTCAATTTAATCAACTCTCCCCCCACCAATATTTTTGGCTTTGTGCCTAAGACAGAAGCCATTATTAATGGTATTATTATATTGCTGATTATTATTATATTAATTATATTATTATATTTGCCTTTCATCCTTACGGGGTCGATAAAATAAAGTACCAGTAATGTACTGGGGTAATTGCTGGCCTTGTGCCAAAAGTAAAAACAATTATTATATTGCTGTAGATTGGCAGTATCGGTAGAGGGTCGGACGCCATGCTTTCTAGCAGAGAGTTACCACCCTTTATGATCTGAGTTCAAATCCCGTCGAGTTTAACTTTGCTTTTCATCTTTACGGGGTCGATAAAATAAAGTACCAGTAATGTACTGGGATAATTGCTGGCCTTATGCCAAAAGTAGAAACAATTATTATCACATTGCTGTTATTGTTGCTGCTGTTGCTGCTGCTGTTATTGTTGCTGTTGTTGTTATAATGTAGTAAATTGACAGAATCGTTAAAACGTCGGACATAATGCTTTGCAGCAATTAGCAACGGCCCTTTATCTTCTGAGTTCAAACCCCACCGATGTCAATTTTGACTTTTCATCCCTCCGAGGTCAGTAAAATAAGATACCATAAGGCTCTGTGGTCGATGCAATTGACGTCAACCACCCCTCAAAATACTGGCCTTGTGACAAATGTCGAAACAATTATTATTTGTGGATCATAGACTCAACTGTGTCACATCACCCTATATACATTGGTATTTGTAATTTACACAATATATATATAAAATATATTAATAAATGGAAACTATATTTATAAAACCATATTTATTTTATTATACATATTTCAAGGGCAACCAAGGCACATTATGGTGCGCTTTCATCAGATAAAATACAGATTTGTTCCACAAATAAATATTGACATACCCGGAAAAAAAGACAACCTTAACGGTTGGAGCTTCCTGGATAGTGGAGATAGTACATTTATTGAGGGTGATACAAAATTATGAGTGAGTATGCAAATGAGTGTCCGAAAGGTTAGAAGATAATTTTGTTGTCTTTTTTTCCGGGTATGTCAATATTTATTTATAAAACAAATCTGTATTTTATCTGATGAAAGCGCACCATAATTTGTCTTGGTTGCCCTTGAAATATGTATAATAAAATAAATATGGTTTTATAAATATAGTTTCCATTTACTAATATATTGTATATTTCTCCACTAAACTGTTGAGTGCTTTATATCAGTATGAAAAATATTAAATTAAATATAACCTCTGCATATATATATATATATATATATATATATATATATATATAAATCAGGAAAGAAGGTTGACATGGTTTGCTATGAAAACGCCTTGTTGAGTCAAACCAAGTCAAGTCAAACCAAGCCAAGCGTAATATCATCTACTACCTGGAATACCATAACTGGACTTTACCTAAGTGGACTGCATTTAACTATTATTTGTTACCCCGTATATATATATATATATATATATATATTATATTATATATATATATTATATATATATATTATATATATATTATACACACACACAGGCACACGCGCACACTATCCAAAAGTAACGGTTGCATTTTGTAAGGGTATGTCAATATTTATTTATAAAACCGGTATATATTGTATTTTTTCTGATGAAAGCATACCATAATTTAACATGGTATCCTTGAAATATGTATAATAAAATAGATATGGTTTTATAAATATAGTTTCCATTTGTTAATATCGTATATATATATTATATATATTTTATATATATATATATTATATATATATATATATATATATATACATATACATATACACATATATATATATGTGTGTGTGTATGTGTGTATGTGTGTGTATGTGTGAGAGTGTGATAATTTCCTTCGAATGAAACAGTTCTAGTCCTATATTAAATTTTGTTGCATATAATCTACTAATGCATTGAGTACATTACTTACTGTGGTTACCACTGATTGAACCAGGGACTCACACGTATATATATATATATATATATATATATATATATATATATATATATCTTCAAGCAAACAACATCACTCTGTTATTTACATATATATATATATATATATATATATATATATATATATATATATATATATATATATAAAATCAAATAATTAAGTCAAATATGTAAAATTTGGCTTCGTTTATTACAAATTATAGATATACTGCTATATATATTTCGGTGACAGCTATCATTGGCTGTGACTTCTTCAGGCAGTCCGAATTGGTGTGGGAAAGACAGGTACACATGCTGTTGAAGTGTTTTACTCCGTCAATAGATCGATATGTCCAGCTCCTGGTTGGGTTTTTATTTCTCTGATTCCAGTTCCTCAGAGAAATGATGGCTGTCACCGAAATATATATAGCAGTATATCTATAATTTATAATAAACGAAGCCAAATTTTACATACTTGACTTAATTATTTTACATTACTGCGGAGTAACCAAACCAACCTGCGTACTTCGTCGAGTGCTCCAATCTGCATACTAGGTGTCGGTAAACAACCAGCATATACTCAATATATATATATATATATATATATATATTAGAAAGTGAGCTTTTTTTTTACAAATTGAAAAATAACCGAGGTGTCCTACACGAGTGAAAGTATAAAGAAAAAGAGATGAAATCGAAAATGCAACTGGAGTCTTATTTATTTTAAAAATATATATATTTATTTGGTTCCTTTACCGGTTTCTCAGTTCTTCTGCTTTTCAAAAAAGGAGTTGAGATGGAGGGTCTGTGGTTTTTCTCACAGATGTGAGAAAAACCACAGATGTGAGAAAAACCACAGACCCTCCATCTCAACTCTACTTTTGAAAAGCAGAAGAACTGAGAAACCGGTAAAGGAACCAAATAAATATATATATTAAAAAAAAAAATAAGACTCCAGTTGCATTTTCGATTTCATCTCTTTTTCTTTATATATATATATATATATATATATATATATATATATTGAGTATATATATATATATATGGCTGATTCAATACAGACGTGGTTTTATTCTCAACAGATATTTTTTCCGTTCCCGTTCCTTGCTCTTCTCACTCTTTCTTTTGTATTTCATCTTTTATTTCTCATTTCATCTTCTGATGAAGATTTGTGTCTGAAATATTAAGACTCTTTTCTTACTATATTAAGCGTAAAACTAATATATTTCTTTGTTGTACTGCATCGTTTACTTTATTTCTGTTTACGTACATATACACATACACAGAAACATATATGTTTATATATATATATACACACACACATGTGTATGTATGAGTGTGCGCGTGTGCCTGTGTGTGTGTATAAGCACACACAATTAGAGGTGCATTGCTAGGTGTTAGCTGACGTCAAAGAATGCGGCTCTATCTCAGAATCACTAACATACTTTGAGTGTGCATCATCACATCAGCTTCAAGTATATTGAGTTTCAATTCACCGATTTGACGCCTAATGTGGTGGAAGCTGGTTTGATCTCCACCCCAAAATCCAGTCACTGAATCTGAGGATGTCACTGGTCTGAAATATTCACAATGATAAGATAGTGAAGGTAAATCGACCAGATATCATGATGAAAATAAACGACGGCTCATGCATATTCATCGCATAACATCAAATAGCTGAATGAGAAAATAGAGAGAAATTGAACACTGCAAGTATTAACTATCAAATAAATAAATAAATAAAGAAATCATTTAATAGTGGTCCGCACTAATGGATTCGGAAAATATTTACCGTGATGGGTAGCGTATCACCAATCACAACAAAATATGTCAAGCACCGCCATATTAAATGGGAAGGAAGCTTACATTTACATAAAAAAACAAAAACGATGGAAATTACGGAATGCTGGAATGTTGGAAAGACAAGCAGCGGTCCGCAATGAAAATTTGATATTCTAAAACAGTAATTTATGTCTATAATTCCATTGTTTGCAGCCAGCCGGTCAGCACCAATGACTTTTAAATATGTTAGTGAGACAGACTGTCTGTAGTTAAGTATGTGATAGTCAACTACGTATTTATATAGGTGACTTTCAGTTACACGTGAAAAGGTGGTATCAAAATGATTGCTCGGACGTAAACAGGGTTAGTAAGATAATTGAAAATGGAAAAAGAATATTAAACTAAAATTGCCGTAAACAAGATATAAGAAAAAAAACTATAGCTCGTTTGGCTTTCTCAAAAGCACAGCTAAAGAAAAAGTATCTTGGATTTGTTTTAGTAGTGCGGCCCGTCTATGATGGACCATATCTCATCTGGCCCACTTCTCGGAAAAAGGTTGCCTAGGCCTGATTTAACATTTTTGTTACCCTATATGTAATTAAAGACATTATTATGGTTTTCAAATAATTTAGCCATTTCCTTACTATATTTCTAAAGAAAGATACTGCCTATTGTTTCCAAATAATTTTTAGAATAATTAAGAATTTGGAGTAACAGTAACATAAATAACTTTCTTCTGTTTGGAATTTAACTTAACAAAGGTTCTGAAATAATATTATGATGGAAGGTTTGTAGATAACTATAAAAGCTTTAAAATTAACAGCTATGTATCGTAAAACCAAGGGTCGCTTCATATTTTTTAAAATCGAAAACGACACCTTAAATTGTTACTCATGAAAAAATTGGACAGAAGATATAGCTAAAACCATTTTACTTTTAAGGTAAAACTTGGAAAATGGAAAGAATTAACAACTAAAACTTACAACCATGAGGTTACAAGTTCGATCCCTATGCATGGTTTTTTGGCTGAAGGTACTTTACCTTAGTCTGGGAAAGACCCAAGCCTGAGTAAAGTTGGGTAGGTGGAAAATGTTTGGAAGCCTGTTGGTTAGATTGTACCTGTAATTCTAAGGTCATGCAGGTTGTCATGCAGATTTTATTTAAGAATTATATTAAGGATACACGTGTCATGTCCATGGAATACTCCGGGACCTATACCTTAATACAATTAATTGTCAATGATTAATGATCGATAAATATGGAGGTTATTTGAATAACTAAAAAGAAAAGACAAAAACACACACACACATCAATTATATATTCCAAAATCAAAGAAGAAAGAGAATAGTTTTACAATGGATAAGCAAAAATTATTGGCAGAAGGAAATCTTTCCTGAGTCATTCTAATCACCTGCCCATAGTATCGGAGCCGCTATTTCTCCGAATTCAGAGAACACAGCTCCGATACTATAGGCATGTAGTTAGAATGACTCAGGAAAGGATCAATGGACAGATTTTACAGGCAAAAACCAACTGGTAGGAGACCCAAGTGTAGACCACGGGCAAGATGGTTAGATAACATTGGCTGGTCACACTTGAGGATCCAGCCGGATCAGTTGGAGACGTTTGCTTCTGACAGGACCTGTTGGACGGAGTGTTTGAGGACTCTGGCACCACGACCCTCTCATGATTAAATGGGAGAAGAAGAAGAGCAGAAGAAAGCAGTGCAGTTATATTTTGTGCGTAACATATCTGACAGTAAATAGTCGTCTAAAATGGTCAGAGAAGATAAATATAGACTTTTGGACAGGACACAGATTTAATTAGTGAAACAGACAAGTATTAACTGGCGAGAAAACGTTTTAACTAAACAGAAAGTTTACTAAATATACATAGGATAGGGATAAAGATCTTGAGCTTGAGCTCTGCCGTCGGGGTCATACTTATTCCTATATATATATATATATATCGAAATGGAAGTACAGCATAGTCGAAGCTCGAGCTGCAGCTAAGCCAACGAATGCAATCAGAAGGATTGACTCGCGAGAAAAAATACACACACACACATATATATATATATATATGACAAACCTGGACCATCAACTCGATATTTTACAATATCTCAGTTAGGTTTCTGTAAATCCGAAATCTACAAAATCCGCTTGCGGTGTATGCAAGTTGTTGATTTAGGAAGATCGAACAGAGGATTTACTTTCTCAACAGGCTTCCGTTCAGACGTCGGGCCGATTGTGAGGGAGCACAGGTTTTTGGCGGTCAAATTCAAATTTTGAGCAACGGAATAAGTTCGGTAAACAAACTGAATTAAGCACTCAACCAGACCGTTATTACACAAACATGAATAATTAACCAATCAATAGAATTGTCTATTAATCATTACGTCTAGGAGATAATAATACAAATGGATACAGCATAGTCGAATATATATATATAGTTCAGAACTAGCTGTCGAAACGGCCATAGCTCAGCTGTCGGGGTCCTGACTATTTGCCTATATATATATATATATATATATATATATATATATATATATATATATATATATATATATATATATATATAATAGGATATGTGTTCCTTCACGCACAAGGCGCTAAGGTACGCATGTATTGTCCAACCAAATGCCAATGTGGTTCAATGGCAGGTTAATAAATTAACGAACCAGAACATATATAAACAAGGTTTAGCAAATAATGAAAAAGTTTCAAAATAAATTTTAAAAAATTGACTTTACCTACTATAGTTACCTTTACCGATCGGTTTCGAATCCTCAAAATAAACGGAGACCATACGGCCTTCGTTGCAAAGAAAGATTCTCGTCAGAAGGTTCTTTTCATTCGAAGAATATAAAATTCTTGAATTTAAATTACGAACTAGCGCTATCAAAACTGTTCCTGTGATGAGAGTGGATGATGAAGAAACAATTTTTTCAAGGGCCGAAGTAAAGATAGAGGCAGAGGGAGGTAGGTCAAACCAGCCGCAGCTATCACTAGCAGCAGTCGGAGCGATCCAATTTGTCTCAACAGTAGAGGAGAGTAGTAATAATAGATATGTGTTCCTTCACGCACAAGGCGCTAAGGGACACATGTATTGTCCAATCAAATGCCAATGTGGTTCAATCTTTACTTCGGCCCTTGAAAAAATTGTTTCTACATCATCCACTCTCATCACAGGAACAGTTTTGATAGCGCTAGTTCGTAATTTAAATTCAAGAATTTTACATTCTTCGAATGAAAAGAACCTTCTGACGAGAATCTTTCTTTGCAACGAAGGCCGTATGGTCTCCGTTTATTTTGGGGATTCGAAACCGATCGGTAAAGGTAACTATAGTAGGTAAAGTCAATTTTTTAAAATTTATTTTGAAACTTTTTCATTATTTGCTAAACCTTGTTTATATATATATATATATATATATATATATATATATATATATATATATATATATATATATATATATATATATATAGTGAGGAAACATATGTTACTGCTATATATATTTCGCTGATAGCTATTGAAAGGCTTTGACCTCATCAGGCAGTTAGTCAGTTCTTAGATATGCCAGCTCTGTGTTTATAGTGTTGATGGTATTAGAGCCTTGCGACATATTAGCTTGTTAGGAACAATTTAATGTTGTCAGCAGGAATAGTCTTGATTCTCATTAGTCAGTTTGTAGATGGTAGTAGGGTTGGTATTTGACCTCAAAGAGGCAGGTGGTGTTGTAAAGTTCAAACCGTCAGGCAAGATGACAATAGTTCCATATGACTGATTTTCACAAAAAGCATTCCTGGTCAGATATATATTCAATTAAGGTTAATAGTATGAAATAGATACTATGAAATTTATGGTTAGAGTAGAAAATGTACAAATAAAAAGGCTTATGTAGGTCGCATGCACGTACACTCACACCCACCTCCACAGACACACACACACATCCACACATACAAAATGTGGGGTGGTAATACTTAAAATATTGGTTAGAGTGCAATACTTAGATAGTTTAGAAAATTTAGAAATAAAAGGTTTATGCTGCTTGACTTGTACATACACTCACACCTACCCCCTCAGACACTCACATATCTACACACACAAATCCATACAGGTGTGTATATATATATATGTATGTATGTACGCACAAGCATATATTTATATAAAATATATATATATACACAGAACATACATATATATAAAATATATATATACATAAAATATATACATACATAAAATATATACACACATAAAACATACATACATATTTATATATAAAATACACATACATATACACATATATATAAAATATATACATATATATACATACATACATATAAAATACACATATATACACATATAAAATATATATATATATGCACATGATATATATATACATATATATATAAAATCAGGTTCAATAAAACGTGGTTTTGATGACTCCTAACCAGTAGAGGATCCGGTGGACCATCCACCATAGGGACCAGAAACTTTGTGTGGTTGTTGTTGTCCATTGGTCATTGGTACGGGGTGTAGGGGACCTACATGGGGGGAGCGTTGTGGGAGGCCGTAACCATGGTTTATCCATATAGCTTGAGGAAAGTTCCCGTCCTTAGGTGTCTGCAGGCACCGAATAAGTCAGCCCTTCTGATCAGAGCAAACAGCACGGACACTCTATCTCAAAATTATTTTTGAAAAGCATTTAGAAATGCGCAACCGGTAAAAACTTAAAAACTTAAAACCACAACTGAATACTAACCCATACAATCACTAATACTCTTTTATTCCTAATTAAACCATTTTTCAACTGTGAACAATTTGTCAGCATTTTCTATTCCGTTTACCAATATATATATATATACACGTGGAAAAGTAAGAAATCGAAGAATGGACCGTTAAAACACCACCTACGTACGTTTCGCCCAGTTGGGCTTCTCAGGGGCATAAATAACCAAAAGTGTTCCTTAAATTGCTCGGAAAGAGTTTTCGTGGTTAGGTTCACATCAAAATTCATTGCTCGCAAAAATACCGTGTTTTGATTTTGCAGCAGGTCCTGCTGCAAAATCAAAACACGGTATTTTTGCGAGCAATGAATTTTGATGTGAACCTAACCACGAAAACTCTTTCCGAGCAATTTAAGGAACACTTTTGGTTATTTATGCCCCTGAGAAGCCCAACTGGGCGAAACGTACGTAGGTGGTGTTTTAAATAAACATGTTTTAACGGTCTATTCTCCGAGTTCTTACTTTTCCACGTGTTTACGCTCTGCTAGCTCTCTAGTCCACTAAATATTAACACTTCGAATATTTAATACTGCCGGCACTAGTATCGAGCACCTTTGGCATACGCTACTTGGCAAATAACTATATGTATCACCTATCCTCCCTTTTGTTCTCTCTCTCGATACGTAAATACTGTATATATATATATATATATATATATATTAATAAGAATATTTATATTTATATATGTTTGATATAACTATAAATATGTAGGGTAATACTAAGTACTAGCCAGTTACCGGTATGACAAAAAGCTCAATGCAAATTTTCAAGTGTTTTACAGAGCCATATATATATATTCTTATACTTGGGGAGGGTCATATTGTTATAATATTGCCAGAAATAATAATAGAACATAGACACTGTTTTGTTTGGGTTGGTTTTCGCTTCTGTATCTTTTATATCTCCATAGTTAATTTATTTGGCAATTACTTGACCAGCGATTAAAAATACAGATATAAATATACTTATATAGTCTATCAAAGTTCTTTCGTCACACATCTGTGACATCATCAGTGATACTATTATGTTTCCTCCCGTCATATTGTAATGCCTACGCCCTTTGTATTTAATTTATCTATTTATTATTGTCTCTGTCTCTATTTGCGCATGCGTTTGCGTGTGTGTTTGTTGTGTGTGTTCGTGTTTGAGTGGATGTGTTTTTGTTTTTGTATTCTTACTTTGATAAACATTGATTGCCAATACTCTGTCATTGTTGTCTTTGCTGCTGATAGCAAATGCCAATTGCGATTGTAATATTATTATTTAGAGGGGAAGGGCAGGCAGTTTTTATCTGCTTGGATGCCATGGCGAAAGAGATTATGTGGTGGTCGAGTTTGAAAGGGTTGAAGGTAGTAATCTTCCTTTTTGGCGAAGCCCTGATTAACCTTTTCAGATTTAACTTGAATAGGAAAACCAAGATGGAGAAGGACGGGCTGTCTTCCACTTTCAACCAGTTTGTTGGAAGGTGAGTGAGAGTGGTGAACATGGTCCGTGTGACTGGGCCTGCCTTGAACATACGCCTGTAGGCTGGAGTAGAAAGACTGGGAGAGGGATATTTGCCCTTGCGGACAAGGTGACCGTGGCTTTTGTGGGATTTCTACACGAGTGACCCTTAGAGTCTCCTCCCCTTTGGGGAATTTGTTATGCTTGTTTTAAATGTTTATTTTCTTAGTCTTTGTTATAAATTTTACTTTACACAAAGAAACCCCATACAGCATCGTCCTGTACCTTCTGTATAGTTTCCTTAATGTGAGCCCTGTACAGCTAATAAAGACATCATTTATATCATTATTGTTGTTGTTGTTGTTGATAATGTTGTTGTTATAATATTACTGTGATTATTCATGGTATAGAGTTATGGCCTTTTAGGTTCTGAATTCAAATCCCGCTGAGGTTAGCTTTCCCTTTCATCCTTACGGGAGCGATAAAATAATGTAACAGTAATACACTGGAATAATTACTGGCCTTGTGCCAAATGTAGAAAATTATTATTTTTTCAACGTTTTACCTCGTTTTCAACCGTTCTAAACCTTTTATTCAAGTTTTAAATTTGATAAAAGTTTAGAAGAAGTGACTCACCTAATACAAGAGTTCACTCGTAAATAATACGGCACCCCTTTACGGGGTGCCGTATTGTGTAAAACTATTTTTTGAAAGAAAAATAATTTCAACATGGATAACACAAGAAAAAGAGAGAGCGCTATCAGACAACAGAGAGAGAGGGAGACTTTGTCAGCATGTCAACAAGACAGCGTTCTAGTGAAGGTAAATATAAAAGAAAATATTACGAAGGAAAAGAGGAACATATCATTTTTAATGATATTGTTACAGATTTAAAATGACACAAACAACACCAACAATAACACCAACAACAACACCAACAACAGTACCAACGAAAACATCAACAATGACATCGATACCTGTAACAGCGATCTCAGCACCACCAACAAGACCAGTAGCAACAGTAGTGGCAGTAATAGTGGTGCTGCTGAAAAAGGGACCACTTCTTTTGCAGGTATCACCCGAAATATCGAGACGCTGTTAGTCACATAGGAGGAGATGGCAGTCGCAAGGGCCATGGTGACAAGAAGCGCCAATAGAGTCTCCCTGAAACCTCCACACGATTTTTTCAAGGACCAACAGCTACGGACGGTAACTTACCGCACCGTAAGCAAAATCTCACATCGGGTGGAGAGAGCCATGGAGGCTCAAA
Source organism: Eledone cirrhosa (assembly GCA_964016885.1). Classification (NCBI taxonomy): domain Eukaryota; kingdom Metazoa; phylum Mollusca; class Cephalopoda; order Octopoda; family Eledonidae; genus Eledone; species Eledone cirrhosa. The sequence continues at coordinate 26,310,073 of OZ024744.1, forward strand.
TCCAAAAGGCCTTGGGGTGCGTCTGGGCACGCAAAACCCACATCACCCGAGGCAGAAAGAACGCCACAGGAGACGTACTTTTCGCTACCCCCCAAGAAGAGAAGTCTCACTCTTTGGAAACCCTAAAGAGTGAGGAGATAGTCTTGGTGCCCTCCTACTGCGGGCAGAAAATTCTGAGGGTCAAAGTGACCCAGGTCCCAAATTAAGTGCCCATACCTTGGCTGACTGCGTCTGTCATTGCTGGCATCGAGGACAGGACGACCATGCTGCAGGTAGAAAAAATAGGGAGAGAGAACTGGTCAGGTATAGGCATGCAAATGCTTATACAAACTGACCAGGAATGTATCGACGCCATCCCCGATATCATAGACGTCGAAGAAGGACTCCAACTCCCTATAAGCGTAGAAGGAAGACGACCAAAATGTTATATCTGTGGGTCAAAGGGTCACCTCAGGGCCTTTTTCCCGCAGAAGACAGCGAAGAAGAAGTCCCCTCTCATTCCAATACCTGGTCCGCTGCTACCAAGAGCAGGGCAGGCAACAAATGCAGAAGCCCCTTCCATGGTGAGTAGGAGGGCAACGTCCGTGTCGCCCGTACCAAGGCCACGGACAACTAAAGCAGCAGTATCAGTGGCGGCAACGCAAGTAACTACATTTGCAGTAGCTGCACCAGCAACAACATTGCCGGAGAGGGCTCCACTACCACCACCAACAGCCGTGGAGCACATACCCCTCCCAGACGCCACATATTCCGACATGGGAGTCTGAGGCGGGAGTGAAGTGGCAAACAGTCTGCCACAAAAAAGAAAAAAGAAAAAAACCCTTAGCTTCGCCCTCCAAAAGCGAAGGCACACAAAAAGGAGACTTGTAGCAACACCACCACCATCACCATCACGACCATAAGCACCACCGCCAATAACAACCAGACCACCACCAGCATCACCAAAAACACCAACAACGCAAACAAAACAAAACACACACACCCAACAGCAACAAGAAGAAAACAGCAACAAAATCACCCCTCCCCTAAAAAGGTACACAGCCATGAACATGGCAAATAAAGAACTCCTACAACATATAAAGCAGCACACAGACATCACAGAAAAAAATTACTACACCCCACCAAAACCAAGAACTCTCCCGACAAACATAAGCATCATTTAAATCTCAATAGAACAGTACAAACTTTTAAAACAAAAATTTCCCAACGCAGTTGGATACTTCAGAGGGTCGGTTGCCAAGAGGATATACACTGACATCCTCTTGGAAACACCCATGACCAGCCAAAGAGACGATTCTACTGTCCCTTCACCACACGATCAAGGTAAGTGACCCTTTTTCACTTGCCCCGTTTCTCATCCAACATGGCCGTACTTAGAATAGGCAGTATAAATGCACGTGGCCTGGGGTCATCTTGGAAGCAGGGTCACCTGCTCAACAATATCAGGTCACTAAACATAGATGTGGTGGCCATCAGCGAGACCAGAAACTCCGAAGCACGAGCCTTCGCACAGATCTTCGGCGGCTACGATGTATACGCATCTCCCAGCCGTCCAGGATCGGGGGGAAGGGTTGTCGTCCTTTTTCGGAGAGGCTTGGATCTCGCCATATGGGCCATCTTCCTAGACCCAGAAGGTAAGTCGGAGGTGCTGGACATGACTGGCACCGAAGGCAACGCTTTCAGGCTAGTAGCCGTCTATGCCCCGACAGGGACAGGACGGCCAGATTTCTTTAGACGTCTAGAGACATTTCTTGGAACGTCCGAATCTTTAGTGTTAGTGGGCGACTGGAACGGTATCTTAGATGCAGGCTGGGATTGTGTGGGGCTAGTGGATAGGGGAGGACGGTGCAAGAGCCTCACCAACCAGCTCAGACGTTTTGAACTGTCTGACAGGTAACGACTGGATCACCCGAATGTGCCAATGTGGGCATGGACAAACCGCATCGGGTCATCCAGATCGTATCTCGATAGGGTATTCTGCAGGGAACTAGATAAGGCTAGTGTAAGTTGTCCACAATTTAAAATAGTCGACTACACAGACCACAAATTTGTGATCTGTGAGATCGACATAGACAGACTTCATAGACAAGGACCCGGTTACGGGAAGCTGAACGCGTCTTTCCCGGCGCGCAAAGACAACAGAGACCGGATTAGCGTATTAGTTAAGCGGGCGTTGACGGGAGCGGTCAACAACAGGTGTTAGTTCGCCCTGAAAAGGGCAATTAAAGTAGAGTCGATTAGGTTTAGCAAAGGACTAGTGATAGAGGAGTAAATCGCCAGGTTTGGATGGTCTGCCCTACGAGATTTAGGCATTTATGCCAGACTTGTTCGATGACCTCTTGGCAGACGTCTACTGCAACTGGCAGCAGAACGGGAGCATTCCCAGTTTTGTGAGCCGGTGAGTGGTGGCGCTGCTGAGAAAAGACCCGAACAAGGGGGACGTTATAGACAACTTCAGGCCCATAACCCTACTAAACGCAGAGTTCAAGATTTTGGCCAAGGTGTTAGCAACAAGGTTGGCGCTTGTCGTCAAAGGTCTGGTGGGAGAGGCGCAGACATGCGCCATTCTCTACAGATCCATACATGACAACCTCTACTTCATGCGATACATCATAGAGAGGGTGGTTAAGGAACCTGGCATCGGTGGGGCCCTGATCAACTCGGATCAATCCATAGCATTCGACAGGGTCGACCATCGTTAACTGGCGGCGATTCTCGAGGCAGCCGCTTTCGGGGCCGTTTTCAGGGGTTGGATCGCTGCGATGTACAGCGACATCTGCTCAGTTGTGAGGGTGAACGGCCACCCGTCGCAGCCGTTCAGCATCATGCGCTCGGTCCGCCAGGGTTGTCCCCTCACGTCCCTCTTGTATGTATTGGCTCTCGAGCCGTTACTGCACAAACTGGGGTCGATGATGGACGTCCCACGCGAACTAGTATGCGGGAAATCCGAATCGGCTTTCGCTGACGACATCACCGTAGTGGTGTCGAGCACCAGACACGTCCAGATGCTCGGCATCGCTCTCAAGGAATACGAAGCGGTGACAGGAGTAAAGATAAACCAGGAAAAGTCGGTGGGCTTGCAGCTCGGCAACTTGAGAGGCAAGTCCATGACGTCCGACAGCGTCCTGGGGCGTTGGACGGGAGGTTCGGTTAAATTGCTCGTGGTCTGTGTGGGACCGGATCTCCAGATGGAGAAAAACTGGAGCGAGGTGACGAGCAAGGTGGTCTCCCTCACCCAGAAATGGGCCGAGAGGCAGCCGTCCCTGAAAGGTCGGGCGGAGGTGGAGAATGAGTCATCTGCTACCGCCTAACCGTCGTCCCTTGCCCCAGCCCAACTCTCACCAAAATGGAGCGCCTCCTCTTTCCCTTTTTGTGGAAGGGACGCGCTCCCATGGTCAGACGATCCGTCTGATGTCAACACCCGTTGCGTGGATGACTGGGCATGCCTTCGCTGATGATGCGCAAACATGCGCTGAGGCTGCGACATCTCAGCTGCTTCCTTGACGGTGAACAGTTGTAGTCGCCGTTCGCCAGGCACATTTTCCCACAGCTCGTCTCCTTGATGGAGCTGCAGTCCTGGGTCAGAAAAAGACCGAGGGGTAGCGCTTGGATACTGGAATGTCTCCAGGCGCTCACTGCCCTCTGCCAGCTGGGCACCAGTATCGGTGGAACATCCACCTCGGCGTTCTATAGAGGACTAGTGGAAGGGAAGAGCGACGACGTTCTCGGAGAGATCCTGGGCGTCGAAGAAGATCAGCTGTTTGCTCTCTTCCGGAGAACTTTCAGCCCAGGGCCTATGGATAACTTCCAAAAATCCCTGGCCTGGCAGTGCTACCGCAGAGCGTTGCCGGTTCGAGATAAGCTCTACAGGCAAGGTAGAGGCGCGCAGAGCGACGAAACCGTCGTGCATGCACTCGTTCAGTGTCCGAGCATTGCTGAAGTGTGGAGCTATGTTGAACAGTTGCTGTCGCGTGTAGGACTGATCCGGTTATCGACTGAGTCCATTGTGCAGATGGTCTCGCCGTCTTCCTTCGAGGAGGAAGGGCAGGCGGTTTTCACCTGCTTGGTGGCCATGGCGAAAGAGAATGTGTGGTGAACAAGGTTGAAAGGGTTAAAGACAGACACTTTCCTCTTCGGCGAATCCCTAATTCACTTTTTCAAGTTTCACTTGAAGAGGAAAATCAGGGTGGAGAGGCAAGTGCTTCCTTCTAGCAAGTTTGTCGAAAGGTGAGTGAATGTAGCGAGAATGGTCCGAGTGAACGGGACCGCTCTGAATATACGTCTGTAGTTTGAGAGATGGAAAAATTGAGAGAGGGCGCTTGCCCTGGTGGTCAGGGTGGCCGTGGTCTTTTGTGTGGTTTTCGCCACGGGTAACCCTCGGAGGTTTCCCCTCTATTGGGGAATTTTTCATTGTTTCAATTTTCATTTTTATTCTTTATATATATATATGTTTCTGTATCTTTTTTTTCTTTTCTTATATAAATAAAAATATTTACACGCACAAAACCCACATCGTACCGTCCTGTACCATCCTGTGTCGTCTGTAATGTTTTTCTTGATGTCAGCCCTTGTGGCCAATAAAGAAATCATTATTATTATTATTATTATTATTATTATTATTATTATTATTATTATTATTATTATTATTATTATTATTATTGTTCTTTGAGTCTCAGTCATTGATGTTAGTTAACTGGAAAGTTTGTTGAAATGAACATCAAGCCAATAACTGCAGCCTCAGATATACAGGACGTATCGGAGGGTTCTTGCTGTTCCCAGCAAGCATGCCTTTTGAAGCGTTCCAAAAAGCGGGGCGGGGCTAATTTTCTTTAACCATCCCTGGAAGCCTTTTGAGATAGTACCTAGTGCGCCTATGACAATCGGGACCACTTTGACTTCATAGAAGTTCCAAATCCTTTTTACCTCCCACTTTAAGTCCTTGTATCGGTTAATTTTTTTCTGCTCCTTCTCTTGCACTCTCGTGTCGAATGGGCAGGCCACATACACAATCAGGCACGATCTTTTCTCCTTGTCCAAAACCACCAGTTTCTTGTCCGTCTGTATCCTAAAATCCCACAGCACCTTCACCTGATCGTTTTCTATCACCAACTCTGGCTTATGCTCATACCACTTCTCAGAATGTGGTAAATTATTTACTTTGCATAGGTGCCAGTGGATCACCCTGCCCATCACATCATGTCTCCAGCCTTTATAGTGAGTCTGGGCTAGGTGTTTACACTCGGATACAATGTGAGCCACAGTCTCGTCTCTCTCTCTCCACAGATCATGCACAGTGGGATAGCCTCCATATTATTATTATTATTGGATTGGCAGTATCGGTAGAGGGTCGGACGTCATGCTTTGACGCAAAGAGTTACCTCTCTTTATGATCTGAGTTCAAATCCCGCCGAGGTTAATTTGCCTTTCATCCTTACGAGGTCGATTAAATAAAGTACCAGTAATCTACTGATTAATTGCTGGCCTTGTGCCAAAAAGTAGAAACAATTATTATTATTATTATTATTATTATTATTATTATTATTATTATTATTATTATTATTATTATTGGCGACCTACGTAGTAAATAGTATCATCGTGAGCTCCGCAAAGGTTTGTTATTTCCGTTTGTTAAAAATTGTCATTTATGGAAAATTTTATTGTTAACTATTTATAAGCGCACATACATTGTTTTCCGAAAAGGACACCCAAAAAGATTGGGGCCTTGTGCCCAAAATTTAAACTTTTATTATTATCAAAAAAATTTCTTTGAAAAAAATGGCTATTTCACCTCTGCACGAAGCAGCTGAAAGCCTTCCTCACAAAATAACACCTCACACCGACACCACCATTGTAAATGTTACTACGTTTGCCAACACAAAAAAAAATATAAGCACTAGCAATATTTTAAATTTGTCTCAGGCAGACATTCATTTCCCGCCATTACCAATGACTGCAGGTGTTAAAGCCTCCACCACCACCACCACCGTGACAACCACCACCATCACCACCACCGCGACAACAGAAACAAAAGAAGAAAAACATAAATTAACTCGTGATGTCGAAATGAAATCAAGCAAAATGGACTCTTCCCCACCAAAGACGACTGACGTCACCACCACCACAACTGAAACTAAAATTAATATTAACGATAGCAACAACAACAATGACATTATAAACCCCCCCCCCTCAATTTCGCCAGAGTAGCAAAACAATTCGAAGCATTTACGGTAACTCAGGAGGATTTAGAAAATGCCAAACAAATGGTAAAGAAAGATGGGTACAGGGTCAGCCTCACCCCCCCACTTAATAAAATGGAGCATCGGCGCCTATGCACCGTGTCGTATAGAACAATAAATGTAAAATCGCGCCGAGTGGAACGGGCATCCGCGTCCCAAATCCAAAAAGCTTTGGGACATGTGTGGGCAAGTAAAACCCACACCAGACGTTGGCAAAAGTATGGAACCGTGGACGTGTTCTTTGAAACACCAGAGGAGGCTAGAGAACACTCCATGGCCCCATTAAGAAGTGACGACTTCACACTCGTCCCAAGCTATTGTGGCCAGAGACTCGTAAAGATCAGGGTGACCCACGTTCCACCGGCCATCGAAATTCCCTGGCTAATAGCGGTTGTCCTCGCCGGCATCGAAGCCAACACGAAAATAATAGCAATAGCAAAAGAAAAGCAGGAGAACTGGTCCGGATCTGGGATGGAGCTCCTGATCCAAGCGGACCAAAAAAGCATTGAGGAGATCCCAGAGGTAATAGACCTCACTGACGGCAGCCACCTCACGGTAATTGTCGAGGGCAGAAGACCTAGGTGTGTCGTTTGTGGTGAAGGAACCCACCTAAGGGCTTTCTGGCCTCAGGCTAAAAGGTTGAGGCCACCTCTCCTACCCACCCCAGTGACACAACCATCAACACCACCAGTAGCAGAGATGGCAGCAACAACTGTAGCAGCAACAACAGAAGCAACTATAACAGCAACAACCCCAGCAACAGTAGCAAAACCAACACCACCACCACCACCAGCAAAACCAACACCACGACCACCCAACGCTTCAGAACTAGCACCAGCGCCTACACCATCCACCACGCCACAACCAAAACTAACGGCTGTGGAGGATTTTCCACTCCCCGGCCTATCACAACTGGAGACAGATTGTGACGACGAGGAGTGGGAAACGATATCCGGAAAAAAAAAAAGAAACCAAAAAAGAAAAAATTCTCTTCCTTCCCCCTCCAAAAACAAAATACAGAGGGAAACAAATAAATCAAGAAACAAAAAAGTTAGGACAGATATGCCACCATCCACACCAGCATCACCAACCCCATCAACCCAAACACCAACACCATCACCATCATTAACCCCAACACCACCATCACCTACACCACAAAAGTCACCAAAATGCGAAACAGAAACAAACCCACAACAAACGCAAACAAAACAAAACAACCAAAACGATACACACTACACAGCATTAAATTTGAACAACAAGCAATTACTACACTACATCCAACACAACACCAGCATCACAGAAAAAGACTACACAACAACCCCAAAATTCACACCACCTCCACACATACAAATCACTCGCATCACACAGAAAACGTACATGACACTAAAACAAAAATTCCCCAAAGACATCGGAGACTTCCGACAAGCACTCTCCAGGAGGATTTATAAGGACATCCTTCCTGAGGAGGCCACAAGCAGTGAAAAGGATGGAAAAACCGTCCTTCCCCTACGAGAAGTAAGGTAAGTGGTCTTTCCCATCTTTTCCACTCCTTTTCAACATGACCTCACTCAGAATAGGCAGCATAAATGCGCGTGGCTTGGGTGGCTTGGGGTCGTCATGGAAGCAGGGCCACCTGCTCAACGACCTCAGGTCACTAAACATAGATGTAGTGGCCATCAGTGAGACCAGAATCTCCGAAGCACAGGCTTTCGCACCGATCTTCGGCGGCTACGATGTGTACGCATCTCCCAGCCGTCCGGGATCGGGGGGAGGAGTTGCTGTGCTTTTTCGGAGAGGTTTGGATCTTGCCATACGGGCCATCTTCCTGGACCCAGAAGGTAAGTTGGTGGTGCTGGACGTGACCAGCGGAGGCGGCCAAGCTTTCAGGTTAGTGGCCGTCTATGCCCCGACAGGAGCAGGGCGGCCTGATTTCTTCCGGCGTCTGGAGACCTTTCTTGGAACGTCCCGCTTTTTATTGTTAGTGGGCGACTGGAACGGGATCTTAGATGCATGCTGGGATTGTGTGGGATTAGTGGATAGGGAAGGAGGGTGCAAGAGTCTCACCAACCTGCTCAGACGTTTTGAACTGTCTGACAAGTACCGATTGGATTTCCCGAATGTACCAATGTGGACTTGGACAAATCGCATAGGGTCATCCAGATCATATCTAGATAGAGTATTTTGTAGGGAAATAGATAGGTCTAGCATAGGCTGTCCACAATTCAAGATAGTCAGCTACACGGACCACAAATTCGTGATCTGTGTGCTTGACTTAGATAGGCTTCATAGACGAGGACCCGGCTACTGGAAGCTAAACGCGTCCTTACCAGCGCGCAAGGCCTACAGAGACCGGATTAGCGAACTAGTTAAGCGGGCGTTGACGGGGGCCATCGTCAACAACAAGTGGTGGTTTGCTCTGAAAAGAGCAATTAGAATAGAGTCCATTAGGTTTAGTAAGACTTTAGCAATAGAGAAAAATAGAGCAGAGGGAGAATTAGTTAGAAAATTAGATGAGGCGCTTAGCAAAGGCATCGCGACCGACGTACTTGCGGCGAAATTGGCCCTTGACCAATTCTTCAATGCAAAGCACGAAGGCTGCGTTGTCAGAGCAAGGGTGCGTGCTCTCAGACACGAGGGGACGAAAGCCGTTCAATGGGCCCGAGTGGCGGAGGCGCGTCGTGGCAACAAAGCCACGATCCGGTCTTTGGTGGACCACGACGGGCGCATGCTACTCGATCCCGGGCAAATGTGTGAAGCTTTTCAGCGACACTTCGCTCAACTGTTCGGGGGCAGTGCCGGGCCGGATCGAGGGATGGACTTTAGTGTCTACCTCGACGGACTGCCGCGATTTTCGGCCACTGAGGCGGAGTGTTGCGAAAAGCCGATAACAACCGCTGAAGAACGGGATGCAATGACTAGTTGCACAAGGGGTAAATCGCCTGGTTTGGATGGTCTGCCCTATGAACTTTACGTACAAATGCCAAACTTGTTCGGAGGCCTCTTGGCGGACGTCTACTGCAACTGGCAACAGAACGGGAGAATTCCCAGCTCTGTGAGCCGAGGAGCGGTGGCGCTGCTGAGAAAGGATCCGAACAAGGGGGATAACATAGATAATTTTAGGCCCATAACTCTGCTAAACATAGAGTTCAAGATTTTGGCAAATGTGCTAGCAAAGAGGTTGGCGCTTGTCGTTGGTGGTCTGGTGGGAGAGGCACAGACATGCGCCATTCCCGACAGATCCATCCACGACAACCTCCACCTCATGCGATACATCGTAGAGAGGGTAGCTAGGGAACCTGGCACGGGTGGGTCTTTGATCAATTTAGATCAGTCGAAAGCCTTCGATAGGGTCGACCATCGTTACCTAGCGGCAGTCCTGAGGGCGGCTGGCTTTGGGCCCGTCTTCAGAGGCTGGATCACTGCCATGCACAGCGACATCTCCTCTGTAGTGAGAGTGAACGGTCACCTTTCGGAACCGTTCAACATCATGCGCTCGGTCCGCCAAGGATGTCCCCTCTCGTCTCTATTGTACGTATTGACTCTCGAGCCATTACTGCACAAACTGGAGACGTTGAGGGGGGTCCCGCGCGAACTAGGATGCGGAAGATCCGTGTCAGCATATGCCGACGATGTCACCGTAGTGGTGTCGAGCGCCAAACACATCGAGGCGATCGGCACTACACTAAGAGAATACGAAGCGGTGACAGGAGCAATGATCAACCAGGAAAAGTCAGTGGGCCTGCAGCTCGGCACCTGGAGAGGCAGGTCCATGCCGTCCAACAGCGTCGTCGGGCGCTGGACGGACGGACCGGTTAAATTGCTAGGGGTCTGGTTCGGTCCAGACCTCCAGACGGACAAAAACTGGGACGAGGTGACGAGCAGGGTGGCTTCTCTCACCCAGAAATGGGCCGAGAGGAAGCTATCCCTGAAAGGTCGAGCGGAGGTGGCGAATGCGTACATCGCATCCGTCATCTACTACCGCCTGACCGTCGTACGTTGTCCTAAGCTCCGCCTGACTGCGCTGGAGCGTTTGCTCTTTCGCTTCTTGTGGAAGGGACGCGCTCCGATGGTCAGGCGGTCCATCTGCTGTCAACACCCGCTACGTGGAGGGCTGGGCATGCCGTGGCTGATGATGCGCAGACACGCGCTCAGGCTACGACATCTCCACCTCTTCCTCGACGGTGATCAGGTGTGGTCGCTGTTTGCAAGACACGTTTTTCCCCAGCTCGTCTCCTTGACGGAGCTGCAGTCCTGGGTCAAGCGAAGACCGAGAGGGAGCGCTTGGAGACTGGAATGTCTTCAGGCGCTCACAGCCCTCGACCAATCAGGCAATGTGATCGGTGGAAACTCCACCTTGGCGTTCTATAGGGGATTAGTGGAGGGGAAGAGCGACGACGTACTTGGAGAAACTCTAGGCGTCGACGAAAATCAACTAGCCAATCTCCTCGGAAGGACTTTTGGGCCGGGGCCTATGGACAACTTCCAGAAATCCCTGGCCTGGCAGTGCTACCGAGGAACTTTGCCAGTTCGGGATAAACTCTACAGGCATGGAGGTGCCGTCAGCCGGGCATGTCCGAGATGCGCGCAGGGCGACGAAACCATCCTGCACGCACTCGTCCAGTGTCCGAGCATTGCTGACTTGTGGGTTTATGTCGAACACCTGCTGTCACGTGTAGGACCTATCCAGCTATCAGCTGAGTCCATCGTGAGGATTGCCCCGCCCCCTTCCTTTAGCCGGGAAGGGCAGGCAGTTTTTATCTGTCTGTTTGCCATGGCGAAAGAGATAGTATGGTGGACACGTTTGAAAGGGCTGAAGACGAGCACTTACCTCTTCGGTGATGGCCTGATTAACTTTTTCAAATTTCATTTGAAAAGGAAAATCAGGGTAGAGAGGGAAGTGCTCTCTTCCCAGCATTTTGTTGAAAGATGGGTGAGAGAAGCAAGTATGGCCCGAATGAATGGGCCTTCTCTGAGTATGTGTCTGTAAATTAAGGGTGGAAAACTGGGAGAGGGCACTTGCCCTGGTGGTCAGGCCCACTGTGGTCTTTTAATGGGCTTTCTCCACAAATGTCCCTTGGAAGTCTCCCCCCTATTGGGGAATTTTTCTTTGTTATTTTATTTCAACCTCTGTTTTTTACACGCAGAAATGCCCATTTGTACCGTCCTGTATTGTCCTGTACTGTCCTTAATGTCTACTTTATGTGAACCCTTGTGGTTAATAAAGAAAACATTATTATTATTATTATTATTATTATTATTATTATTATTATTATTATTATTATTGTTGTTGTTGCTGTTGTTATAATACTATGATTATTACAACCACCACCATTATCAATATCATAACATTCATTCACATCATCATCACCGCCACCATCATCATCTATATATTACCCCGCCTCCACCTCCTCCTCATTATCATCACCAACCATCCATATTATTCGCATCATCACCACCACCACCACCACCATCACTACCACTATTATCATCATCATCATCATCATCATCATCATCATTATCCCCATCAACATCTTTCTCATCTTCTTCCTCCGTTTCATCACCATCATCACCATCATTAACATACTCCTCCTGATAATCCTCATCGTTCACTATCATCCACCTCCTCCTACCACTACTCATCATCACTATCATCATCATCATCATGCAGTATTGTCATTATAGATGAAACCCTGTACAACAGGAGCTGTCGTCGATATTTGTTATGGTAGAAAGACAGGAATAAAGTATCTACTAATAAATAAGGGGGAGAATATCTACTAATAAATAAGGGGGGAGTATCTAGTAATAAATAAGGGGGAGAGTATCTAGTAATATATAAGGGGGGAGTATCTAATAATATATAAGGGGGAGAGTATTTAATAATATATAAAGGGGGAGTATCTAGTAATATATAAGCGGGAGAGTATCTACTAATAAATAAGGGGGGAGTATCTAGTAATAAATAAGGGGGGAGTATCTAGTAATATTTAAGGGGGAGAGTATCTACTAATAAATAAGGGGGGGAGTATCTAGTAATATATAAGGGGGAGAGTATCTACTAATATATATGGGGGGAGGGGAGTATCTACTAACAAATAAGAGGGAGTATCTACTAATATATAAGGAGGGGGAGTATCTAATAATATATAAGTGGGAGAGTATCTACTAATAAATAAGGTTGGAGTATCTACTAATATATATGGGGGGAGGGGAGTATCTACTAATAAATAAAGGGGGAGTATCTACTAATATTTAAGGGGCGAGTATCTACTAATATATAATGGGGAGAGTATCAACTAATAAATAAGGGGGGAGTATATACTAATATATAAGGGGTGTAGGGGAGTATCTACTAATATATAAGTGGGAGAGTATCTACTAATATATAAGGGAGGGAGTATCTACTAATAAATAAGGGGGAGTATCTACTAATAAATAAGGTTGGAGTATCTACTAATATATAAGAAAGGGGGGTATACTATCAAATAAGGGAGGGGAGTATCTACTACCATATAAGGGGGAGTATCTACTAATATATAATGAGGGGAGTATCTACTAATATATAAGGGGGGAGTATCTACTATTAAATAAATGGGGAGTATCTACTAATATATTAAGGGGAGTATCTACTGATAAATAAGAAGGAGTATCTACTAATATATAAGGAGGGGGAGTATCTAATAATATTTAAGGGAGGAGTATCTACTAATAAATAATGGGGCAGTATCTACTAATATATAATAAGCGGGGAGGGAGTATCTACAAATATATAATAAGAGGAGGAAGTATCTACTAATATATCAGTGGGAGTATCCTCTAATCTATATATATAAAACTGTGGTTGTCTGTCTGTCTATCGATTTTCGGCACACATCTCCTCTTAGAATCTCTCACGGAATTGCACCGAAATTGCTATACTTGTACATTGAGCCCTAGCGAAGACATCGGAAAAAAAAAATTTCAAATTGACCCGCCCTATGTGACGAAATCGAATATAATGTATCGATTTTTGAGCGTAAGTTATCAGTTATTTCCCTTTGTTCTGTTTACATTGAGCGTCTTACGTAAAAAATTACGCTGGCTTTCTCAGTCTTTGTTAATAAATAACCAGTGCAGTTTTTATCCCCAGCATCCTCTTTTGTTATAACATTCGGGTTATCGTTATGTTTTCTTAACTTCATAAGGCATATTGTTGGTTGAGGGAATATTAATCAAAAACACCACATGCAAGTCTGCACAGTAGACACTACAGTTTTTAAGCCAAAAAAGAAACTTAACATTGTAACTTTAACACAGCTACTGAGCGACCCCGTTTTGCTTCATTTCCATTTAAAAGCATTTTAAAACAATATTTTTACTTGAAAACAAGTCTATTTAAAGACTACGTAAAACAAGCAAATATTTCGTCGTTAGGCGTGCAGACAGACAGTCGTGCAGAGAGGTGATATAGGCGTGCAGACAGACAGTCGTGCAGAGAGGTGATATAGGCGTGCAGACAGACAGTCGTGCAGAGAGGTGATATAGGCGTGCAGACAGACAGTCGTGCAGAGAGGTGATATAGGCGTGCAGACAGACAGAACTGATAATTTGGTTACGCTAATCTTTTTCTCTGCGTTGCAGTGTTTACATTTTCGATCTTTGTTAATAAATAACCAGTGCAGTTTCTATCCCCAGCATCCTCTTTTGTTATAACATTCGGGTTATCGTTATGTTTTCTTAACTTCATAAGGCATATTGTTGGTTGAGGGAATATTAATTAAAAACACCACATGCAAGTCTGCACAGTAGACATTACAGTTTATAAGCCAAAAAAGAAACTTAACATTGTAACTTTAACACAGCTACTGAGCGACCCCGAGCAACGCCGGGCTTTACTGCTAGTATATAATAAAGGGAGGAGTATCTACTAATATATAATAATGGGGATCTACTACTATATAATAAAGGGGGGAGTATCTACTTATAAGGAGTGGAGTATCTACTAATAAGTAAGGGGGAGGGGAGTATCTACTAATAAATAAGGGGGAGTATCTAATAATATATAAGGGGGAGTATCTAATAATATATAAGGGGGAGTATCTACTGCTAAATGAGGGGGGAGTGTCTACTAATATATAGGGAGGTGAGTATCTACTAATAAATAAGGTGGGAGTATATACTAATATATAAGGGGGGAGTATCTACTAATAAATAAGGGCGGAGTATCTACTAATATATAAGGGGGGAGTATCTACTAATAAATAAGGGGGAGAGTATATACTAATATATAAGGGGGCGTATCTACTAATAAATAAGGGCGGAGTATCTACTAATATATAAAGGGGGGAGTATCTACTAATATATAATACGGGGGGGGGGCAGTATCTACTAACAAATAAGAGGGAGTATCTACTAATATATAATAAGAGGGGAGGGAGTATTAACTAATATATAATAAGAGGGGGAAGTATCTACCATTCTATCAGGGGGGCGTATCCTCTAATATATAATAAATGGGGGAGTATCTACTAATATATAATAAAGGGGGCATCTAGTAATATATAATAAAGGGGGAGTATCTAATAATATATAAGGGGGTGGGGGTATACACTATTAAATAAGGGAGGGAGTATCTACTAACATATAAAGAGGGGAGTATCTACTTATAAGGGGGTAATTATCTACTAATAAATGAGGGGGGAGTATCTACTAATATATAATGAGGGGAGTATCTACTAATATATAAGGGGGAATATCTACTAATAAATAAGGGGGGAGTTTCTACTAATAAATAAGGAGGGAGTATCTACTCATATATAAGGCTGGAGTATCTCTAATATATAAGGGGGAGTATCTACTAATAAATAAGGGGGGGTGTAGCTACAAATACATAAGGGGGGAGTATCTACTAATATATAAGGAGGGGAGTATCTACTAATATATAAGGGGGGAGTATCTACTAATAAATAAGGGGGGAGTATCTACTAATATATAAGGGTGGAGTATCTTCTGATAAATAAGGGGGGGGTATCTACTAATATATAACGGGGAGTATCTACTAATAAATAAGGGGGAGGGGAGTATATACTAATATATAAGGGGGGAGTATCTACTACTAAATAAGGGGGGAGTATCTACTAATATATAATAAAGGGGGAGTATCTACTAATATATATGGGGGGAGTATATACTATTAAATAAGGAGGGGAGTATCTACTTATAAGGGGGAGAGTATCTACTAATAAATAAGGGGGAATAACTACTAATATATAAGGGGGAGTATCTATTAATATATAAGGGGGGAGTATCTACTAATAAATAAGGGGGGAGTATCTACTAATATATAAGGAGGAGAGTATCTACTAATAAATAAGGGGGGAGGGGAGTATCTACTGATAAATAAGGGGGGAGTATCTACTAATAAATAAGGGGAGAGTATCTACTAATATATAAGGCTGAGTGTATCTACTAATAAATAAGGGGGATTATCTACTAAAATATATGGGGGGAGTGGAGCATCTACTAATAAATAAAGGGGGAGTATCTTCTAATATATAAGGGGGGAGTATCTACTAATAAATAAGGGGGGGCGTATCTACTAATATATAAAGGGGAGTATCTACTAATAAATAAGGGGGAGTATATAATAATATATAAGGGGGAGTATCTACTAACAAATAAGAGGGAGTATCTACTACTATATAAGGAGGGGGAGTATCTAATAATATTTAAGGGAGTATCTACTAATAAATAAGGGGGGAGTATCTACTAATATAAAAGGGGGGAATATCTACTAATATATAAGGGGGATTATGTACTAATATATAAGGGGGGAGTATCTACTAATATATCAGAGGGAGTATCTACTCATATATATAAGGGAGGAGGGAGTATCTACTAATATATAATAAGAGGGGGAAGTATCTACTAATATATCAGGGGGAGTATCCTCTAATATATAATAAAGAGCGGCGTATCTAGTAAGATATAATAAAGGGGGAAGTATCTACTAATATATAAAGGGGGCAGTATCTACTAATAAATAAGAGGGGAGTACTACTAATAAATAAGGGGGGAATATATACTAATATATACGGGGGGAGTATCTACTAACAAATAAGAGAGAGAATCTACTAATATATAAGGAGGTGCAGTATCTAATAATATTTAAGGGAGGAGTATCTACTAATATATAATACGAGGGGGAGTATCTACTAATATATAATAAGGGGGGAGTATCTACTAATATATAATAAGCGGGGAGGGAGTATTAACTAATATATAATAAAAGGGGGAAGTATCTACTAATATATAACAAAGGGGGGAGTATCTACTAATATATAGAGGGGGGAGTATACACTATTAAATAAGGGGAGGAGTATATACTAACATATAAGGAGGGGAGTATCTACTTATAAGGGGGAGTATCTACTAATAAATAAGGGGGGCGGGTTGTATCTACTAATATATAAGGGGGCTGTATCTACTAATAAATAAGGGGCGACTGTGTACTAATATATAAGGAGAGGAGTAACTACTAATATATAAGGGGGAGTATCTACTCATAAATAAGGGGGGAGTATATACTAATATATAAGGGGGGAGTATCTACTAACAAATAGGAGGGAGTATCTACTAATATATAAGGAGGGGGAGTATCTAATAATATGTAAGGGGGGGAGTATCTACTAATAAATAAAGGGGGAGTATCTACTAATATGTAATGGGGAAAGTATCTACTAATAAATAAGGGGGGAGTATCTATTAATATATAAGGGGTGTAGTGGAGTTTCTACTAATATATGGCGGGGAGTATCTGCTAATATGTAAGGGGGAGAGTATCTACTAATAAATAAGGGGGAATATCTACTAATATATAAAGGGGAGAGTATCTACTAATATATACGGCGGGAATATCTACTAATATATAAGGGGGGAGGTATCTACTAATAAATAAGGTGGGAGTATCTACTAATAAATAAGGGTGGAGGCGAGTATCTACTAATAAACAAGGGGGGTGTATCTACTAATATATAAGGGGGAGGGGTGTATCTACTAATATATAAAGTGAGAGTATCTACTAATATATAAGGGGGAGATATCTACTAATAAATAAGGGGGGAGTATCTACTAATATATAAGGGTGGAGGGGAGTATCTACTAATAAAAAAGGGGGGAGTACTACTAATAAATAAGAGGAGAGTATCTACTAATAAATAAGGGTGCAGTATGTACTAATATATAAGGGGAGAGGTTAGTGTCTACTAATATATAAGGGGGGAGTATCTACTAATATGTATGGAGAATATCTACTAATATATAAGGGGGCAGTATTTACTAATATATAAGGGGAGAGTATCTACTAATATATATAAGGGGGAGAGTATCTACTAATATATAAGGGGGGAATATGTACCAATATATAAGGGGTGAGTATGTACCAATATATAAGGTGGAGAGTATCTACTAATATATAAGGGGGGAGTATCTACTAATATATAAGGGGGAGGGTAGTATCTACTAATATATAAGGGGGGTGTATCTACTAATATATTAGGGGGGAGTATCCTCTATTATATAATAAAGTGGGGAGTATCTACTAAAATATAATAAGAGGGGGATCTACTAATATATAATAAAGGGGGCAGTATCTACTAATATATAAAGGGGGGAGTATATACTATTAAATAAGGATGGAGTATCTACTAATATACAAGGAGGGGTGTATCTACTTATAAGGGGGGTATCTACTAATAAATAAGGGGGGAGTATCTATTAATATATAAGGGGAGTATCTACTAATAAATAATGGGGGAGGGGAGTATCTACTAATATTTCAGGGAGGAGTATCTACTAATAAATAAGGGGGAGTATCTACTAATATGTAAGGGGGAGGGGGTGTCTACTAATATATATGGGGGGAGTATCTACTAATATGTAAGGGGGAGAGTATCTACTAATATATAAGGGGGAGTATCTACTAATATATAAGGGGAGAGTATCTACTAATATATAATGTGGGAGTATCTACTAATATTTAAGGGGCGAGTTTCTACTAATATACAAGGAGGGAGTATCTACTAATATATAAGGGGGAGTATCTACTAATAAATAAGGGGGGAGTATCTACTAATATATAAAGGGGGAGTATCTACTAATATATATAAGGGAGGAGGGAGTATCTACTAATATATAATAAGAGGGTGAAGTATCTACTAATATATCAGGGGGAGTATCCTCTAATATATAATAAATGGGGAAGTATCTACTAATATATAAGGGGTGGGGAGAGTATACACTATTAAATAAGGAAGGGGGGAGTGTATACTAACATATAAGGAGGGGAGTATCTACTTATAAGGGGGAGTATCTACTAATAAATAAGGGGGAGGGGAGTATCTACTAATATGTAATGGGGTGAGTATCTACTAATAAATAAGGGGGGAGTATCTACTAATATATAAGGGGTGTAGTGGAGTATCTACTAATATATAGGGGGAGTATCTACTAATATGTAAGGGGGAGAGTATCTATTAATAAATAAGGGGGGAGTATCTACTAATATATAAAGGGGAGAGTATCTACTAATATATAAGGCGAGAGTATCTACTAATATATAAGGGCGGAGTATCTACTAATAAATAAGGGGGGAGTATTTACTAATATATAAGGGGGGAGGGGAGTATCTACTAACAAACAAGGGGGGAGTATCTACTAATATATAAGGGGGTGAGAATCTACTAATAAATAAGGGGCGAGTATCTACTAATATATAAAAGAGGGAGGGGAGTATCTGCTAATAAATAAGGAGGGAGTATCTACTAATAAATAAGGGCGGAGTATCTACTAATATATAAGGGGGAGAGTATCTAATAATAAATAAGGGGAGAGTAGCTACTAATAAATAAGTGGAGAATATCTACTAATAAATAAGGGTGCAGTATGTACTAATATATAAGGGGGAGGGGAGTGTCTACTAATATATAAGGGGGGGAGTATCTACTAATATGTAAGTGGGAGAGTATCTACTAATATATAAGGGGGCAGTAGCTACTAATATATAGGGGGAGAGTATCTACTAATACATATCAGGGGGGAGTATCTACTAATATATAAGGGGGGAGAGTATCTACTAATATATAAGGGGGAGAGTATCTACTAATATATAAGGGGGGATTATCTACTAATATATAAGGGAGGCGTATCTACTAATATATGATGGGGGAGTATCTACTAATATATATAAGGAGGGATTACCTACTAATATATATAAATGGGGGGAGTATCTACTAATATATAAGTGGGGAGTATCTACTAATATATAAAAAGGGGGGAGGAATATCTACTAATATATAATATGAGGGGGAAGTATCTACTAATATATTAGGGGCGAGTATCCTCTAATATATAATAAAGTGGGGAGTATGTACTAATATATAATAAAAGGAGGATCTACTAATATATAATAAAGGGGGGAGTATATACTATTAAATAAGGAGGGTGTATCTACTAATATATAAGGAGGGGTGTATCTACTTATAAGTGGGGGAGTATCTACTAATAAATAAGGGGGGAGTATCTACTAATATATAAGGGGGAGTATCTACTAATAAATAAGGAGGAGGGGAGTATCTACTAATATATAAGGGAGGACTATCTACTAATAAATAAGGGGGAGTATCTACTAATATATAAGGGGAGAGGGGAGTATCTACTAATAAGTAAAGGGGGAGTATCTACTAATATATAATGTGGGAGTATCTACTAATATTTAAGGGGGTAGTTTCTACTAATATACAAGGGGGGAGTATCTAATAAATAAGGGGGGAGTATCTACTAATATATAAGGGGGAGTATCTACTAATAAATAAGGGGGAGGGGAGTATCTACTAATATATAAGGGAGGAGTATCTACTAATAAATAAGGGGGAGGGGAGTATCTACTAATATATAAAGGGGGGAGGGGCTGTATCTACTAATATATAAGGGGGGAGTATCTACTAATAAATAAGGGGGGAGTATCTACTGATAAATAAGGGGAGAGAATCTACTAATATATAAGGGGTAGAGTATATACTAATAAACAAGGGGGGAGTATCTACTAATAAATAAGAGGAGAGTATCTACTAATAAATAAGGGTGCAGTATGTACTAATGTATAAGGGGGGAGGGGAGTATCTACTAATATATACGGAGGTAGTATCTACTAATATGTAAGTGGGAGAGTATCTACTAATATATAAGGGGGCAGTATCTACTAATATATAAGGGGAGAGTATCTACTAATATATATAAGGGGGGAGTATCTACTAATATATAAGGGGGAGAGTATCTACCAATATATAAGGGGGGAGTATATACCAATATATAAGGGGTGAGTATGTACTAATATATAAGGGGGAGAGTATCTACTAATATGTAAGGGGAGAGTATCTACTAATATATAAGGGGGAGTATCTACTAATATATATAAGGGGGAGTATCTATTAATATATATAAACGGGGGGAGTATCTACTAATATATAATATGGGGGAAGTATCTACTAATATATAATAAGGGGAGAGGAATATCTACTAATATATAATAAGAGGGGGAAGTATCTACTTATAAGGGGTGAGTATCTACTAATAAATAAGGGGGAGTATCTACTAATATATAAGGGGGAGTATCTACTAATAAATAAGGGGGGGGGAGTATCTACTAATATATAAGGGAGGAGTATCTACTAATAAATAAAGGGGAGTATCTACTAATATATAAAGGGGGAGAGGAGTATCTACTAATAAATAAGGGGAGAGCATCTACTAATAATTAAGGGGATAGTATCTACTAATATATAAGGGGGAGAGTATCTACTAATAAATAAAAGGGGAGTATCTACTAATATATAAGGGGGTAGGGGAGTATCTACTAATAAATAAGGGGGAGTATCTACTAATATGTAAGGGGTGAGGGGAGTGTCTACTAATATATAAGGGGGGATTATCTACTAAAACGTACAGGAGAGAGTATCTACTAATATATAAGGGGTGTAGTGGAGTATCTACTAATATATAAGGGGAGAGTATCTACTAATATATAATGTGGGAGTATCTACTAATATTTAAGGCGGAATTTCTACTAATATACAAGGCGGGAGTATCTACTAATATATAAGGGGGGAGTAGCTACCAAAATAAGGGGGTAGTATCTACTAATATATAAAGGGGGAGTATCTACTAATAAATAAGTGGGGAGTATCTCCTAATATATAAAGGGGGAGTATCTACTAATATATAATATGGGGGGCGTATCTACTAATATATAAGTGGGGAGTATCTACTAATATATAATAAGGGGGGAGGAATGTCTACTAATATATAATAAGAGGGGGAAGTATCTACTAATATATAAGGGGAGAGGGGAGTATCTACTAATAAATAAGGGGGGAGTATCTACTAATAATTAAGGGGATAGTATCTACTAATATATAAGGGGGAGAGTATCTACGAATATATAAGAGGGGAGTATCTACTAATATATAAGGGGGAGGGGAGTATCTTCTATTAAATAAGGGGGAGTATCTACTAATATGTAAGGGAGGAGGGGAGTGTCTACTAATATATAAGGGGGATTATCTACTAATATGTAAGGGGGAAAGTATCTACTACTATATAAGGGCGGAGTATCTACTAATATATAAGAGGAGAGTATCTACTAATATATAATGTGGGAGTATCTACTAATATTTAAGGGGGGAGTTTCTACTAATATACAAGGGGGAATATCTACTAATAAATAAGGGGGAGTATCTACTAATAAAGTTGCGAGTATCGACTAATATATGAGGGGGGAGTATCGACTAAAATATATAAAAGGGGAGTATCTACTAATATATAAGGGGGGAGTATCTACTAATATATAAGGGGGTAGTATCTACTAATATATATAAGGGTGAGTATCTACTTATATATAAGGGGCAAGTATCTACTAATATATAAGGGGGAGTATCGACTAATATATAAGGTGGGAGTATATACTAATATATATAAGGGGGGAGTATCTACTAATATATAATACGGGGCGAGTATCTACTAATTCATAATAAGTGGGGAGTATCAACTAATAATAAAGGGGGCAGTACCTACTAATATATAATAAGGGGGGAGTATCCTATAATATATAATAAAGGGGGGAGTATCTACTAATATATAATAAGGGGGGATCTACTAATATATAAGGGGGGGGGGATATCTACTAATATATAAGGGGCGGAGTATCTACTAATATATAAGGGGGGAGTATCTACTAATATATTAGGGGGAGTATCTATTAATATATAATAAAGGAGGTAGTATCTACTAATATATAAGAAGGGAGGAGTTTCTACTAATATATATAAGGGGTGAGTATCTACTAATATGTAAGCTGGGAGTATCTACTAATATATAATAAGGGGTGTATCTACTAATATATCAGGGGGGAGTATCCTCTAATATATAATAAAGGGTGGAGTATCTACTAATATATAATAAGGGGGCGATCTACTAATATATAATAAGGGGGGGAGTATCTACTAATATATAATAAGGGGGAGTATCTACTAATATATAATAAGGGGGGAGTATCTACTAATATATAATAAGGGGGAGTATCTACTAATATATAATGAGGGGGGGAGTTTCTACTAATATATAATAATGGGGGGATAATCTACTAATCTATATATATAAAACTGAGGATGTCTGTCTGTGTGTGTGTGAGTTTGAATTCCTAAAACTCGAGAACCACCCAACTGTCTGTTTTCAAACTTTACACATGTAATACTTATGTTTCAGGGATTGTTCTGAGCAAAACGAATTTCAAATTTTAAATGTTCTAGGGACCGCTTTAGGCGATTTAGCGATCTGTCTCTATAATTATTAGTCTTTCTTCTTTTAGATAGATACATACATATAACGTCGCGCCCTTATCATATCTGTCTGTGTGTCTGACTGTCTGCATTACATCACTTCCATGAGGATGTCTATGTGTGTGTGTGTGTGTGTGTGTGTGTGTGTGTGTGTGTGTGTGTGTGTGTGTGTGTGTGTGTGTGTGTATGTGTTTGTGTGTGTGTGTGTGTGGTGTGTGTGTGTGTGTGTGTGTGTGTGTCTGTGTGTGTGTGCGTCTGTGTGTGTCCTGTGTGCGTGTCTGTCAGTTTGAATCCCTAAAACTCGAGAAGTACCCAACCGATTTTTTTCAAGCTTACATGTGTATTACTTATGTTTCAGGGAGTCTTATGCACATGAAATTCATTTTTTTTTTTTCCCTAGGGCCCGCATTAGTTTTAAAAAGGCATTTTTTCAGGTTTTTAGTGTTTTTTTACTCGTTACGTCAGACTGATTTCCTTGAAATTGTAACTATCTATTAGTCAGTCTCTTCTTCATACCTAGGGTCCGCATTAGGGCTATTTTGAGGCGTTACATCTAGCCGATTTTCCCAAAATTTCAAGGCATATTATGCACATAAAAAAAAATCCTTTTCTTGATGCCCTAGGGCCCGCATAGGTGAAACCTGCATTTTTCCTGCTTCATTGAGGAACATCTTAAAGATTATCCAGCCATCAGAGTATTCATTCGATTTATTTTCTTTACATATTGTCCAGGCATGCAGTTGTTCCACGATAGGTCTATTGGCGGCCCTCGTTCCAAAATATCTTATCCCTTGCAACGCCGGGTACCACTGCTAGTGTATAATAGCCTTCGTGTGTTCTGCTGTGACCGAATGCGAAACGGGAATGTCCTGCGGGGAGCAGTGTCGTGGACTCTATAGAGTGCGGTATATATACTCTACTAACCTAAGTATTGAGTACTCTGGTGCGTTATTGTCCACCTGGTTCCTTATCAGCAATTGGAAAGACCAACGGGAAACATTGTTTCCTCGGTCCGATTTGACGAAAGAGAATGCTGAGAAGTGACATACAAGTTGATATATATTCGGAAAATAAGTAAAACAGTAGAAAATGCTGATAGAATTCTATCATAGAAAAACATTTGTGAAAAAATGTTAGTACCGGTTTAAGTCGATAAAAATTACGACTCCTTCATACTAGAAAATGATAAATGAGGGTGTATGTTAATTAGAAGAGAATAGTTAGAGAATAGAGTTTACATATATATAAATTCACATTTTCCCCTCTCTCTCTCTCTCTCTCTCTCTCTCTCTCTCTCTCTCTCTCTCTCTCTCTCTCTCTCTCTCTCTCTCTCTCTCTCTCTCTCTCTCTCTCTTCTCTCTCTCTCTCTCCTCTCTCTCTCTCTCTCTCTCTCTTTCTCTCTCTGTGTATATTGCTTTGTACATCCGTGAAGATGTCACACGCATTGTACTGTTGACACATTCCAACTCAGTCTGTGACACTGATAGTATATATAAAGCAACTGAAAGTGGTGATATGTGTCACATATAGGCCACCAGACGCCCCTAGTTATGAAGGTAAGTTTGAAGATAGCCGCAGAAGGATGGAAGAAGTCCTTGACAAAGTGGACCAGGGTCTCAACATACTGCTGCTGGGAGACTTTAACATGCCAAAGGTCAAATGGCCTAATGTCCACCTCCTCCCTGGAATGACATCACTAGAACAGAGACAGACGGAGTCCCTGCTGGCTCTCACACACAGGCTGTTCATGGAACAAGCAGTACTCCTCCATCAAGAGGCGAGTATGTCCTGGATCTCTGCTTTACAAATAACGCAGTGCTCATCCACAATATAAAGGTGACACCAACGATTTTCTTGGATCATAACTTAGTAGAACTAATGATATGTAGTCTGAGAGAATCACCAGAGACGCAACCATTAAGAAGATC
>OZ024744.1:26342607-26365107 GCA_964016885.1 Eledone cirrhosa
ACCTATATATATACACACACACACCTATACACACACACACACACACACCTATATATACACACACACATCTATATATATACACACACACACACCTACACTTTCTCCAGCCGCAAAACCTGGTGCAGTCTGCGACTAACCCAGGTTCTGCTGCACGTCGGGCTGAGGAGGTGAAACTTTTCAAGTACCGGTCGCTCTCTCTCCAACAGATTTGCGGTCGTACCCCTCTCAGTGGAGACTTCTGGTGTTCTCGGCCCTAGGGCTCTACCTCCCTATCACCACTACAGGCGCTGAGCTGGCCAGCCGCAGGTGTGAGCCCCGCGAGTTGGAATGGCTTTTCTAGCGCGTCTCCTCCTTTGCCGTCCTCCCGGGAAAACGCCTTCTCCATGTTATCCACCGGGCTGTGGGGAGACAAGCAATATGATTGACTGACTTGTCATTTTATCATGTACTTTTTATATATCTACACCTGTCCAACACCATATGTTTAAAATAAAAAGATTACTACCCTAAACCGTCATTTATTTAAACTGCGCTGTCAATCCCATTGTCTAACAACTACTATATAGCTGCATGGGCAGTGGGGGCAATTTCAATGTTTGCCATAGGAGCTATTTTTCCTTATTACACCTCTGGGTATACATACACAGACAGACATATACACAGACACATACACAGACACTTGTACATATACATATATACCTACACACACAGACACACACATACACAGACACACATGCACATACACATATACATATATACCTACACAGACAGACAGACAGACGGATACACAGACACACACAGACACATACACAGACACATGTACATGTATATATATACCTATACACACACAGAGACAGATACACAGACACACACACAGACACATACACAGACACATGTACATGTATATATATATACCTACACACACAGACAGATACACAGACATACATACACAGACGCATGTACATATATATCTACACATACAGACAGACACAGATACATATACACAAATATATATACCTACACGCCTACACAGACACTCAGAGAGGTACATAGACACATACACATGTACATATACACCTACACACACACACACACTCACACGCATGTACATATATACCCATACACACAGACAGACAGACAACTTACGTCGGTGGCATGAGATGTGTTATATACAACAAAATTACGCTAATATACCAGCAGTTGTAACACTTCCCCACCACCAGCACTACCACCACCACCACTACCGCCATAACCACCACCACCAATATCACCACCACCACCACCACCAACACCACCACCACCACCACCTCCCTCACCAACCAACACCAACAACATCACCACGACCACCAACACCACCATCATCACCAACATCACCACCACCAACACCACCACCACCGTTCCACCACTACCGCCATAACCACCACCACCAATATCAACACCACCAACACCACCAACATCACCACCACCACCTCCCTCACCAACCACCACCACCAACATCACCACGACAACCAACACCACCATCATCACCAACACCACCAACCACCACCACCACCACCAACACCACCACCACCACCATCATCACCAACATCACCAACATCACCAACACCACCACCACCACCATCACAAAAATAACTAAACAAAAATCATATACAGGTTGTCATAGTAAAGGCAGGAAATAATAATAATGGTGGCTGAAGCGTGATGATGCATGTCAGAGCTTGCTGGGGGACATTAATAGCTCCACCACTGCCAACGAT
Organism: Eledone cirrhosa; assembly: GCA_964016885.1. Lineage (NCBI taxonomy): Eukaryota > Metazoa > Mollusca > Cephalopoda > Octopoda > Eledonidae > Eledone > Eledone cirrhosa. The sequence goes on from OZ024744.1 coordinate 26,344,365, forward strand.
AAAGCATCACTCAGCTTTATAACTCTTAAGATAACTAAGAGTGGGTTTTAAAAAAAAAACAAGAGAGAGCCACAGGGCGAGAGAGAGAGAGAGAGAGAGAGAGAGGGGGGAGATAGAGAGGGAAGGGAGTGGTGGTGGAAGAGAAAAGAGGGATCTAAGAGAAACACAACCTCAGCCATAGCCACAACAGAAATCCCCAATGATATCGTCGAGATGATAAAGATATACTCACGGGCGGAGATTTATGACACTACCGATTAGATTAGTCGAAAACCAAGGAAACGTGAGATACAGCCAAGATAATATATATATAATATAATACAATACACACACACATATATATATATATATATATATATATATATATATATATGTATAAGTGTGTGTGTATATATATATATATATATGTATAAGTGTGTGTATATATATATATACACACACTGGACTGAAATAGCCGTCGAAACGGCTTGAGCTCTGCCGTCGGGGTCTTGACTCTTATCCTATTACCCACTCTACTACCCAAAGTATCCTATCCCCTCTCTCTCTCATCCCCTCTCTCACTTTCTCTACAGAATGTATATATATATATGCCACACTTACAAACATTTAAATAAACTTTCTTGAATTACTGAAATGAGTAAGTAAATTCTTCATTCATTCATAAACCAATGGTAAATTTATTATTTTATTTCATTTTATTTATGCCTTCAAATTTGTTTGAATTTCAGAGGTTCTGATTGAACAAAAAAAAAAAGAAGGATAAATAAAATCTAATTGTTTTTTTTGGTCATGCCCTTGTCACAGACAAGATACCTAATGATTCTTCCAAGTGTGAAGCATCATATATTGCTGACTGTAATAGGGAGCAGTATTAAAAAAACCACCACTGGACAAAACTAATAATATTTTTATCTACATGATTTGCTTTAAACAAACGGCAATAAATATTGTGCAATAATTCCTACTTTAGTTAAAATTCAGCAATCATATTTCCATGGTCAAATATTGGAACTTTAATAAAGTACTCGGGAATCAAAAGACTGTCTGATCGAACCTATATATAAGGTCTGATAGTATACAATTATATAACCGCTATAGATGTGACAATATGTCAAGATGATAAACCTTCCGAAACGATCGTAAAACAATATGAATAGGTAAAATAACTTGACTTTGTTGTTTTTATTTTCATTGTTATTTTGATACCTAATATCTGACTCTGTATCTTAGAAATTAACTCAGTGGAACACATAACTTTTCTATGGGTTTCACTGGATTACTCGCCATCAGATTACACTGAGTTCTGTCTACGGTACGGACCCTACCATCAAGGGTAAACCACACTGAAAAAAAAAAGAAGATATTTATATATATTTCTTATGACAAGCAGAATGAGTTGGGATCTAGAATCCAACGAAACTTATTAGTTTCCGGTTGGTTGGTTCGATAATCGGAAGGTTGTTTATATATTGTCAAAGCTCTTTCGTCACACATTCTGTGACCTCATCAGTGACTGGGTTTTTATTTTGTGTCTCTCCTTTGTTCTGTCCTACACCATCTTGTTTTTGTATGCTGTGTTGTGTGCTTAGTTTGCGCATGCGTTAGATCGGGTTGTGTGTATGTGTTTTTTTAATTTATGTGTTTATTTACTTGTCACTAGTTGGTTGTTTGTTTTATTTGTCTGTGTCTGATTTGTTTTGTTAGTTTGGTTTTATGTGCCTCTGTATGTCTTCATTTTGTCCTTAATTACTAGTTGTGATGTTGCTACTGCACTCATGTTTTCTGTTTAATTTTGTTTGGAGTTCATTTATATTTGCTGTCTATGTGATTTGTCTCAGCAATGCATCTTTTCTGTGTGTGGATATAATTTTTATCTCTATGTTCTCTAATGTTCCCCAATGTCCAATTTGGGCATGCTGTTGTAGTACTGATGAGTTTTTCCCATCCTGGGGTTCTCGCCAGTGTTCATACACATATATATAAGAAGTTGATGGGACTAGCATAAGTTTCACTGCTAGCACCAGTTGCATCTCATCCGAGAGTAGATACAAAGTTATTTGTTTCAATACAACGCACGTAAATGGGTACCATAAATCTATACCCGTACTCCAGTTTCGGCCACACTTAATGCAGCAATAGAGTGCACAGCCTCCACTATCTGCATTTATTATGCAGCAATGCACAATCGTTGCATGTGGCTTCATCAGCGGGTTTCGCCTAATCAATAACAAATCGATCGACAGAATTCGATTCCAGTCCGTGTTGGCTATGTTAGTGAATGTGACTCAGTATTACATTAACAAAGGAAATGCCTACGCGTCATCACAATGCCGTCAACAGATTGGCTACAGGTTCAGAAATTTACGTGATGGTAGGTGTCGAAATTCAGATACTTCCGCTCCTACCATAAGCACTCAGTCAACATATCACAAGCACAAATTAACAAGTGAGGGAAAAAAACGGCTATTAGTGAAAACCAGTCTCCAATCACTGTACAATAGAATGGTAGCATTCGGCTCCAGTCTCTAAGTGCCATGGCAAAAATAGTGCGACACTAACAATGGTAGTGACTAAAGCCTTTCCGGACATTAAATGCCAACAGCGATATAGAGTTGGTTAGAATTCGAATTCTAGATATTTCGACTAACCAGGTGCGTAAAACGATCAATTTGACAACTTGTACGAGTCAATAGGTGTGTGAGATAGAACGATAGAACATGTATTAGAGCGTATATTAAACAAAACACAATTAAAAATGTATAACATTGACCAAGTTACTCTCATCATTGATATTGTCCACGTTTGCTTGAAGCAATGTGGTTTAAGAAAAATAGTCAGTCGAGAAACCTCTACAATGCAGATGGGTAATAAATCCAGTGGCAAAAGGAAAAGGAAAAGGAAACAAATGTAAATATACGTAAAAGGCGTTGGTTTTACGAAGGGAAAATAAAAACTGTTGAACGTTGCTGGTTGTACGATAATGCTTAAATTGACGGTTATTCGTTTTACTTGCGCATGCGTGGGGTAAATAAATGGTCGTTCTAGATCATTGCTGCTGTATCTGTGTGTGTGTGTGTATCTTAGCCAATGTCATACCAACCATAGTCCGCCTCTCTCGGAACTTCTGTTTATTGGAGGTTCTAGTCGATTTATCCAGAGAGCTTCCTTCACGCTTAGAGTGCCAATGGTACTCACTGTTGCTTGCATTGTTACGGGGAAAAGTACAGCTGTTGATGGATGCAAATCCGAAATATAGGGACTAATAAATCTTTTAAAGTACACAGACTCTGGAATTCTTCTTTTTCCTCTGTTTTCCTTACATCTGTTACATTAATTTATGTTTGTTTTCCTCCTCCTTCTCCTATTGCCACTGGATTTCGTTGCCAGAAGATTTACCCATTTTACCCATCTGCATTGTAGAAGCTTCCAAACTAACTATATATATATATATATATATATATATATATATATATATATATATATATATATATATATATATATATATATATGATATATTTGATATATCTCATATGAAATAATAGAGCCAATTATCCACACAATACAATATAGATAGCACCCCAAACGTATAATTGGGAATATACTCAGGTATTTCCTAATGTTTGTTGCGTGATTTGGAATTTGGCCGGAGTATCGCTATTAGCTTTCTCCGATTATGTATTTAAATATATATATATATATATATATATATATATATATATATATATATATATATATATGTATGTATTTATATAGTTATTTATATGTATATGTGTATATATATATATATATATATATATATATATATATATATATATATATATATATATATATATATATATATATATATATATATATATATATATATATATATATATTTATATATATATATATATAAATATATATATACCCATATACATATAAATATACATATATATATGTATATATATATATATATATATATATATATATATATATATATATATATATATATATATATATTGTTATACTTTGGGAGGGTCATGTTGCCAATAAGAAACACACGCACCAGTTACTTTCACTTCAATTTGTTATAAATTAAATTTATAAATTTAGGAATTTATAAATTTTCGGTTGGTTGGTTCCACACCAGATGATTGTTCATATATTGTCAAAGTTCTTTCGTCACACATTATGTGACGTCTTCAGTGACTGGGGATAATTTTCTTTGTTTTTTGTGCCTCTCCTTTGTTCTGTCCTACGCCATCTTGTTTTTGTGTGTGTTGTATGCTTAGTTTGCGCATGTGTTACATCCGAGTGTCTGTGTGTGTTTATATTTGTTTATTTATTTGTTTATTTACATGTTACTGGTTGGTTGTTTGTTCTATGTGTGTGTGTGTTTTCATTTTGTCCTTAATTGTAAGTTGTGATGTTGCTATTCCATTCATGTTTTCTATTTAATTTTGGTTGGAGTTCATTTATGTTTATTGCCTCTGTGATTTGTCTAAACATTGCGTCTTTTCTGTGCGTAGATTCTATTTTTATTTCTATGTTCTCTAATTTACCCTTATGTTCTACTTTAGCATGTTGGTGGAGTACAGATGATTCTTTACTATCTTGAAGCTCTCGCCAGTGTACATTTATCCGTTCCCCTATACTACGAGCTGTCTCACCTATGTACACTATATTCTTATCTCTACATTGTCCTTCAGTACATCTTATGCTATATACTAAATTTCTAGTTTTACAGTTAATATTGGGGCTTAATTTACAGATTATACATTTCTTATCTATACAGGGAGGTCTTTGAAAAGGGTATGTATTGCTAATAAGTGTTTTTATGGAGGTACCTGGTCTTTCTACTATCTTAATATTGAGTTTATGTTTCTCTAGTGCCCTTCTAAATTTGTAAGCTAATTCACCTCTAGGGGTTGTATCGATGAACATTAAACTCTGGTATTTATTGCTATCATACCATGAGTTTATTCCATTAACCTTATGCCTAGTTCTTTCTATTCTATTCCAAAATTTGCTCCTATACAAGGGGCAGGTCCCATTCGTGTCGTTATTAACCACTTTTTCCCATTTGGTTCTGGCTCCTCTATATACTCTGATTTTATCTCTCTGATTGTAACCAGAGAACTGCATACGGTGGATGAAGTGTTGTATGTATCTCTCTAGTTCTTTGGGGTTGCAGATGCAGGACACGTTTCTCATCACCCGTACTAAATCCGCAATCTGTATGTTTATTTTGGTATGGTCTGAAACAGCTGAGTTTCGGTGGATCAGATATTTGGAAGTCATGGGTTTGGCATAATGGGAATGGAGGATTTGTTTTTTGCTATTAATGGTATCTAACCAGAGCTATGTGTCTAGTACAGGTAATCGATGGTTGGGGTGTTTGTTTGGCTAGTCTATAGTAACTCTAATACTCTGGTGGATGGAGTTAGCTATTTGCTGGATGCTTTCCATGGTGTTTTTCTCTAATTCCTGACTGTTCTCTAGTGGGGGTGTTTTTACATCAACGTAGCGGGAGTACATTATCAGGGTTAAGAGGTTGCTGTCTTCTAATTGTTCTTTAAGTTTAAGTTTAAGTCTATTGTCCCACCATATCATGAATAGGTTAGCTATGTCACCTGCAATGCTAACACCAATTTGTGCTCCCTCCTCTTGGGCATATATTTTTCCATTAAATTTGAACATATGTTCCTTAAGAGGCAGACCACCTAGCATTACCTCAATGGCCAAGAAAACCCAGACAGATAGATTGGAACGGGTGGACCAGAGCCATACGTACCCCCGAAAACCACGATGAGCTAAAGAAAATGATTGCACATGCGGTGGGGGCCAGTATAAAATTAACCCCTATATATATATATATATATATATATATATATAAATATATATATTTATTTATATATAATATGCGCGTTACAAAATGTTGCCCAACTGTGTTAATGTTTGCAACATCCAATCAATAAATAATGATGTAATTAGGACTAGGCACCCAACGTTATGTTTTTCTTTCCAACCCCGATGATAATTACGTAATGATGACACGACTGCTCGTGACAACAACTGTCAGTGGTCTTTTGTTAGAACAACATCGAATACAAGTCCGTCTCCTTGTTATTAGCATGTATTGCATTATGAATAACCTGCATTGTGTTAGGAATATATTACCCAAGATGCTCTCTGAAAAGGTCGTGTTATTGATCATGTGATAACACAATTACGTACATAATAACCCTATAGAAATACGTATTTCATCATGTATATAAAGTATCGGCAAGAAATGCAAAAACCTATGTAAAATGAACAGACAAATGGATCGTTACTTTGTCAGCCACTTTGTTAGCAGTGCAGTTTGGTGTATTAAGTTGGTACTGTTTTTTTTTTTAACATATAATGCCAGTTTGTACGATAGATCGAAGCCTGTTTTTTGGTAAGATACATGTGAGACAATAACCAAATAGAAAAGGACGGGAAAATTCATTGTTGTCTTTCGACCAAAGGAGATGAATACGTGAAACTTTACAACTAGAATTAAAAATTAAATCAATGGACTATATATATATACGTGTGTGTGTGTGTGTATAAAAGGTAAACAGAAATAACCATACAATCGGTACAGTATATGGAAGGAATATATTAGTTTTACGCTGGACATAGCAGGAAGAAGGCCTTAACGTTTCGGGCGCTAGTCATTCATCAGAAGGAAGAATGAGAAATTAAAAAGATTGAAGGGACGGGCGGGGTGGAATTGGAAAAAATTTATTAGAGAAAAATAATAGGTCCATTCATTCGTTGGATTTTCAAATTGGAATTTTACTCTGAAACTTGATATACACCCGGAAGTTCCACCAGGAAAACTTTTCGAATCACTGATATTTTCTATGCTTCTCGTATTGTATTGTTCATATATATATGTGTATATATATATATATATATATATATATATATATATATATATATATATATATATATATATATAACTTATCATAATGGAAATAACAGAAGCAAACTATATTCCCTCATTATGATTTTTGTGTTTTTTTCTGTTCAAATTTAGCTGTCTGATGAGGTCATAGCTGTTGTATAAGGGTGACCACCGAAATGTATATAACAGTGAATATGGAAAACCAATGTTAAATTTAACTTGTTGACACATATTGTTTTAATTCACACCGGAGTAAACAGACCTACCTGCGCACGATGTAGAGTTCTCTACCCCGACGACTGAGCTCCGGCCGTTTCAATAGTTAGATCCAAACACATATGTAAATGTATCCTATATATATATATATATATATATATATATATATATATATATATATATATATATATATATATATATATATATATATATATATATATATATATAGGCTGAGTAGATTGAACAGATCAATTAATTCTTCTTTTGTTTTATTATTCATTTGTTTTATGTTTTTGTTTTACCCTTATTTTCTTATACCTCCTCCAACATCATTCAAACCCTCCACCCTCACCCTCACACGTAGGTCACCTCTTTTTTTCGTAATAAGAGGTCAAAATGTCAGGGAAGACAGCTGGACAGCGGCCAACATTTTTAAGTGGCGAAATCATGAAAATAAATAAATAAATATATAAATATACAAATAAATAAATATATTAATAAAATGTAATTTAATTTAAAAAAGATAATTACGGTGTGAACTTACGATGACACTTGTGCACGTGATGATGAAAAACGAAGAAGAAGAAGAAGAAGAAGAAGAAGAAGAAGAAGAAGAAGAAGAAGAAGAAGAAATCAGCTAAATGCTCTTAACCTTCAAAATCTAGAATATTACGAAATTTCAAAAGTTCAAGATATACAGATAGAAAACTATATAAACAGACAGACTGACAGATAGATATGTTTCTTTATTTGCCACAGGGGCGTACACAAATGAGACATTACAGGACGTGACGGCGGGGGTTTTACATAAAAATAACTTTAACGTTAATAAATAACTATAAACTATATATAAAATATCAATTGAAATCCCCAATAGGGGGGAACGTTACTGCAGGGTTTTTTTACACCCCGTGGATAGAACAACCCTCAATACCAGGAACACGTTTTGTAGGTGTTCCTGTCTTCCCTCTGTTTATCTTCCTCAACCTACAGGTTTATATACATTCACCCACCTTTCAGCGAATTTACTGGGGTGTAGCACCTCTCTCTCCACTCTCACCTTCCTTCTGAAGTGGTACTTAAAGAAGGGGATAAGTTGTTGTCCGGAGAGAAAGGTGTTTGCCCTCAGTCCTTTTAACCTCGTCCACCATATTACCTCTTTCGCCATAGCCACCAGACATAGGAAAACCGCCTCTCGTTCGTTCTTAAATGAAGGCGGCGGGGTGATGCTCACGATGTACTCGGCTGAAAACTGGATGCGCTCCGCACGTGACAGCAGCTGTTTGACATAATTCCACAGATCGGTCACCCCTGGACACTGAACAATTGTATGCAGAACAGTTTTGATGTCCTGCTCGCATCTTGGACAGATCATTTTGGCAGGATCTCTGCCAGGGCGTCCATGCCTGTAGATTTTGTCTCGAACTGGTAGAGCTCTTCGGTAGCACTGCCAGGCCAAATAGATAGATAGATATGTTTCTATTTATTGCCACAAGGCCGCAAAAGAAGGGGATAAATACAAAGGGGGGAGTTTTCACAAAAGAACGAGTAAAAAAAAACAATAACAAATATAAAATTAACAATAAAGTCCTCAATAGGGAGGAGGCGTTTTGAGGGGTCACACACCCCCCCCCCGAAAAAGTGTGCAACCCTTCTCCTCAGGAGCACAGAGAGAGGGTGCTCCCTTGTTCTTACATATTTTTCACCTACAGGCTGATATAGAGAAAAGGCCCATTCACACGGGTCATTCTCGTCACTTTCACCCACCTTTCATAAAACTGGCTGGGGTGGAGCACCTCTCTCTCCATCCTGATCCTTCTTCCGAAATGATATCGGAAGAAAAGGACCAGTTGTTGGCCAGAGAGAAAGGTGATTGACCTCAGCCCTTTCAAACGCGTCCACCATACAACCTCTTTCACCATGGCTATTACGCACAGAAACACCGGCTCTCCTTCATTTTTGAAGAGGGGAGGCGGCTTGGTTGTTATAATGGACTCGGTGGTCAACCGGATAGGTCCCACCCGTGACAGTAGTCGTTCGACATAGCCCCACAGATCGGCAACGTCCGGGCAGTATACCAATGCATGCGCAACGGTTTCCTCGTCGCGCACGCATCTTGGACAGATCTTTTTCGAGGGGTCTCTCCCCGGGTGCCCGTATCTGTAGAGCTTTCTCGAACGGGCAGAGCCCCTCGGTAGCATTGCCAGGTCAGGGACCTCTGGAAGCTGTCCATAGGGTCCCGGGCTGAATGTCCTACCGAACAGGCTGGCCAGTTCGTCTTCCTCCATGACTAGGGCTTCTCCAAGGGCGTCGTCGCACTCTCTGCGTACCAGCCGTCTAGAGAATGTCGAGGTGGAATCTCCACTGATAGCCGGGTCGGCTTGCCAGAGAGCCGTGAACGCCTGGGCACACTCGGTGTGCCAGGCGCCCACTTTTCTCGGTCTTTGCTTGACTCAGGATTGCAACTCGGTGAGTGAGACGAGTCTCGGAAAGGTTCGTCTCCAAAACGGGGCCCACACCGGTTGACCGGTGAGGAAAACCTGGAGGTGCCGTAGCCTTAATGCGTGTTTACGCATCAGCAGCCACGGCATACCCAGCCCTCCTTTCGAAGGGTGTTGAGAGCAGATGGATCTCCTCACCAAAGGGGCCCACTTCTTCCAAAGGAATTGGAAGAATGCGCGCTCCATTTTGGTGAGCGTTTCCTTTGGGCAAGGCACGACGGCCAGGCGGTAGTAGATGACGGATGCTATATAAGTGTTCGCCACCTCCGCCCGACCTTTCAGGGATTATTTAACTCGGCCCACTTCTGGGTTAGTGCAAACGCCCTGTCGTTTCCTCACCCCAGTTCTTCTCCACCTGGAGGTCTGGTCTGAATCAGACCCCGAGTAACTTCACCGGGCCCTCCGTCCAGCGTCCGACGACGCAATCGGAGGCCATCGATTTGCCCTTCCACGTGCCGAGTTGCAACCCGATCGACTTGTCCCGGTTTAGCTTAGCCCCTGTAAACCTTTCGTACTCCCCCAGTAAGGTGCCGATCGCTCCGATTTCCGAGGCGGTCGACGCCATTACTGTTACGTCATCGGCGTAGGCCGACACCGATTTACGCAATCCCGGTTCCAGAGGGATGCCCTGCAACAACTCCAACTTCCGCAGCAGTGGCTCGAGGGCCAATACATACAGAAGGGAGGAGAGAGGGCACCCTTGTCGGATGGACCGCGTGATTTCGAACGCGAGCCGTTCACCTTGACTCTAGAGCAGATGTGGCTGCTGTGCATGGGAGTGATCCAGTCCCTGAAAACGGGTCCGAAACCAGCCGTCGCTAGCACCACATCCAGGTAACCATGGTCGACTCTATCGAACGCCTTAGATTGATCCAAGTTGATCAGGACTCCACCAAAGCCGGGTTCGTTCCCAACCCTCTCTATAATGTATCGCATAAGGTGGAGGTTGTCGTGTATGGACCTGGAAGGGATAGCACATGTCAGCGCATCTCCCACCAGGTTGCCCACGACAAGCGCCAACCTCTTTGCTAACACCTTGGCCAAAATCTTTAACTCTGCATTTAACAGAGTTATGGGCCTGAAATTACTTATTTCGTCTCCCTTGTTCTCGTCCTTCCTCACTAGCGAGACTACGCCCTTGGTCACAGAACAGGGAATTCTCCCGTTCTGTTGCCAGTTGCAATAGACCGCGTCGAGGAGATCGTGGAACAAGTCCGGCATAGCCAGATATAGTTCATATTGAAGACCATCGAGACCCGGGGATTTAGGTTTGCCGCATCGGCTCAGCATGTCCTCTATCTTAGCAGCTGAAATCGGCCCCTCGCAGGACTTCGCCTCCTCGTCTGAAAGACGCGGCAAGCCGTCGAGGTATGGACCGAAGTCCACATCGCCATCCGGCCCCGCCTCTCCCGAACAATCGGGCAAAGTGCCTTTGAAAGGCTTCAAGCATCTGCTTAGGTTCAAGGATCACCCGCCCATCCTGGTCTCGCAAAGGCCGGATAGTGGATCTAATCCTTATTTTGGCTCCTGTCACGCGGGCCCTGCTAACAACTTTGGTCCCCTCGTTTCCTACAGCACGTATTTTGCTTCGGACAACGCATCCTTCTTGCTTCGCGTCAAAGAACTGGCCCAAGGCCGTTCTCGACGCTAACACTCTGGCCACGTCGCCGCTTCTAATTGCCTCTTCTACACTATCTACCAACTCCCTTTCCTTCCTATTTCTATCTGAGGCTAACCCCTTACTAAATCCTATTGAAACTACTCTAATCTCTCTTTTGAGATCCCCACCACCTGCTGTTGACGATCGCTCCCGTCAACCGCACCTTAACTAAAGTACTAATCCGATCCTTGTACACTTTACATGTCGGTAGGGACAAGTTCAGTTTCCAGTAACCGCGTCCCTGGCTATGGGATATATCAAGGTTGTGTATGCAGGTCACTAATTTGTGATCCGAATAGCCAACCATGAGCATCGTTGAACAGCTTAAAAGGGCCCTATCCTTATTTCTAACTAGGACTCTATCTAGGTACGACCTAGATGATCCGCTGCGGTTTGCCCAAGTCCATGTTGGCGCAGTCGGAATATCTAGTCGATATCTATCGGCCAGGTCAAATCGGCCGATTAACTCCTTGAGGCTGTTACCCCCTCTATCGGGACATGCCCCTACATAGTCCCAACGTGCATATAGGATACCATTCCAGTCCCCCACTAAAAGCAAGGAGAGGGACGTCCCTAGAAAAGTCTCCAGACGTTGGAAGAAATCCGGCCGCGCTGACCCAAAAGGGGCGTAGGCGGCGACCAGCCTAAAGGCTCCACCTTCACACTGCCAACGTCTAAAACCACCAGTCTACCCTCCGGGTCCAGGTGTACCGTCTGTGCGGCGAGACCCAGATGTTTTTGCAGCAGAACGACAACCCACCCTCACCTCCGGGTTGACAGAGAGATGCGTGCATCTCAAAGTCGTCAAAAGTAGGGGCTAGCTGGCGCACGTTGCTGATCCGGGCCTCGCAAATGACCATCACATTTATACAGCGTGATCTGACGTCATTTAGAAGTTTGACTTTCTTCCAATATGAGCCCAGACCACGCGCATTTAGACAAGCCACTCTCAATACAGCCATGTTGGTGGTAAAGAGAGAAAGGAGGCACCTACCTCTCTGCGTCCCGGGGACCAGGTCGCACAATTTCTATGGGTAGATAGATAGATAGAAAGATAGATAACTTTCTTTTTATTGGCCACCAGGGCATCAAAAGTGGGACAAGTACAAAGGAGGGAGTTTACATGCAAAGGCGTCCTCAATATGGAGGAGCCAATAACAAGATATAAAAGTATAAAAATAAAATAAAATATAACAAATTAAATTTTATAACAAAATCCTCAATAGGGAGGAGGCGCCTTGGGGGGTCGCACACACCCCCGAAAAAAAGTGTGCAACCCTTCTCCTCAGGAGCACAGAGAGGGGGTGCTCCCTTGGTCTTTCATCTTCCTCACCTATAGTCTGATGTAGAGTGAAGGCCCATTCGCACGGGCCATTCTCGCCACTTTCACCTATCTTTCATAAAAACGGCTGGGGTGCAGCACTTCTCTCTCCATCCTGATCCTTCTTCCGAAATGATATCGGAAGAAACGGATCAGTTGTTGGCCAGAGAGAGAGGTGTCTGACCTCAGTCCTTTCAGACGCGTCCACCATACAACCTCTTTCGCCATGGCTATTAGATAGATAGATAAATAGATAAATAGATAGATAGATAGATAGATAGATAGATAGATAGATAGATAGATAGATAGATAGATAGATAGATAGATATATTTCTTTATTAGCCACAGGGGCACAAAAGAAGGGGACAAATACAAAGGGGGAAGTTTACATACAATAAAAACGTGTAAAATGTTATCACAGATGGAATTTAAAAGTTAGTCGATTTTCCCCAATAGAGGGAGACAGTTTATATGGGTAACACAGACCCCCGAAAAAAATGTGCAACCCTCATCTCCAGGAGTACGAAGAGCTTGTACTCCTTTCCTCTCCTCCTCCTTTTCCTCAACCTACAGGCTGATATAGAGAGAAGGCCCATTCACTCGGGCCATTCTCGCCACTTTCACCCACCTTTCATAAAACTTGCTGGGGTACAGCACCTCTCTCTCCATCCTGATTCTTCTTCCAAAGTGGTATTTGAAAAAAAGAATCAGTTGTTGGCCGGAGAGAAAGGTGTCTGACCTCAGCCCTTTCAACCTTGTCCACCATACAACCTCTTTCGCCATAGCTATCACACAAAGGAAAGATAGATAGATAGATAGATAGATAGATAGATATCTTTCTTAATTTGTCACAAGGGCGTACAAGAAATGGGACATTTCAACACTTGACGGCGGGGGTTTTACGTAAAAATCATATAACTTTAACATTAATAAATAAAAATAAACTATATATAAAATACAATAACAATCGAAGTCCCCAATAGGAGGAAACGTTACTGTGGGGTTGTTTTACACCCCGTGGATAGAACAACCCTCAACACCAGGAACATGTTTTGTAGGTGTTCCCGTCTTCCCTCTGTTTAGTTTCCTCAACCTCAGGTTTATATACAGAGAAGGCCCATTCACTCGGGCTATTTTTGCCACATTCACCCACCTTTCAGCGAATTTACTGGGGTGTAGCACCTCTCTCTCTCTCCACTCTCACCTTCCTTCTGAATTGGTACTTAAAGAAGGGGATGAGTTGTTGTCAGGAGAGAAAGGTGTTTGCCCTCAGTCCTTTTAACATTGTCCACGATATTACCTCTTTCGCCATAGCCACCAGGCAGAGAAACACCGCCTCTACTTCGTTTCCAAATAACTTCCAATAGTTATTGACGCACTGGAGTTAGACATATTGTCTTTAATGCGTCGAAATGTCCGTGATCTCCAGCAGACAACTGATGATGTCAATGTTCCCCGTTTATGATTTCCTCTTATTTCTAAATACACGTTATCAAGTAACCACGCAGTTACCTTTCTTCAAGTATTTTTATTAATTTTTTGCTGTGACCTGTTCTCTCTACCTATCTACTTTGTTGCTATTAACTTTTCCCTTTATTTCTTTCTCCCCCGTCTCTCTCCCTCTCACTTTTACTCTCGTTCTCTCTGCTACCCTGTTGCTTCTACCTTTCTCTCGCCTCTGTCTTTTTTCCCCTACTCTTGCAGAGGTCAGACCTGTTTTCTTTGCTCTCTCTCATTCATCAACAAAAGCCTCGGACTTATGTCCAGTAGCTGTGTTTGACTTCTCTCTTCCTCGCTCTCGGCTACTCATATACATACATAGGATTTCCATGTTTCCCTCTTTTTCGGTATGTTCTCTGTGATTTTTTTTTCTTTCATTTTCCCTTCTGTTATATGATTGCTCTCTCCTTTCCTCCCAATAACTTCCAATAGTTATTGACGCACTGAAGCTAGATATATTGTCTTTAATGCGTCAAACGTCCGTGATCTCCAGCAGCCAACTGATGATGGCAATGTCCCCCGTTTGTGCTTTCCTCTTTATATGTATGTATGTATATATATATATATATATATATATATATATATATATATATATATATATATATATATATATATATATATATATATATATATATATGCCGAACCACTTCAACACTGGATGGACGTGCATGGCCACCGCCATATCACAATGATTGCATAACTGAACCAATGATTGTGTAAGCATCTCACGAAATCACATAATTAACCACGTAACAGAAATATATATAATACAATGAACAATTATAGTGATTTAATCGCCTCTTAACTCCCATTAACACTGGGCAGATTTCTTTGGTGCACGTTGACACCTAAGGACGGAAACTTTCCTCAAGCTATATGGATAGCAACCCTACCAAACTGAGTCCCAGAGACACCAACCCCGTCCACTGTACATTCCTCTCTTCTCATTTTGTCTGTATTAACATCTCAAAGTATCCCAAAGCCACACTAACCTAGAGTTTGGTCCCACGCCTTACTTTGCTTTTGATTTTCCCTTCTTTCTCACATCCTTAGTTATAATCCAAGTAGCTAACCACTAGCTATTTAGCGAGATATTATACGCTGGCAGACTCCTACCCTGGGTATCTCCATACACCCCACATTTCCACTCATCGGGTTCCAACATCCACCCTCAGTCTATAATCCGGACAAACTACCTCCAACCTAATTCCTTTCGAACATAAAAGTCAATACAAACTGTGATAAGTAAATAAGACGTACCTGTTATTTCTATTTTCACCCTCCTAAAGGATACATATGTGTCTATATATGAGTATGTATATATGTATGTGTGCGTATGTGCTTATATGTGTGTGTATGTATATATATATATATATATGTGTGTGTGTGTGTGTGTGTGTGCATGTGTGCGTGAGTGTGTGTGTCTGTGTGTGTGTAAGTATGTAGATATATGTGTGCGGGTGTGTATTATATGTTTTCAATATAGATTATAATTTTAACACCTTTTACTATCAGGACTCTCAATATTGATAAGCATACACATTTCCAAATGAACCGATATTTGTTTACATATGTGCATTTTTTACTAACAGCTCCAATTCTACCAATCCTCACAATATGAGAGTAGTAGTAACATATTAACACTACTGCCACTAAGGTCAACTAGGTCACCTAGAATGTACCCCTATTTTCTAGATATATACAGTTATTATAGTTGGTTGTTAAAACAACCCTAGCCAACTGACATGGTTCCAGGGCAACTGACCTAAGAAATTCAATAGACTTGGTATTGGAATGGTGAGACTGATTCTGACCAATGAGAGGAAGGTGAATTCTAATGATGCTTGAATACGTTCATTCTAAATCATATGCCTCCAGTTCTTTGAGAAAACAACAGCATACTTCAGGCAGGGCATTAAAAAAGTTCGAAATAACGGAGGTAAACATAGTTCCGTCATTATGTTCTGTTTTTTTCTTTTACATTCTAGCTGTCTGATGAGGTCATAGCCGTTGAATAATGGTTATCACCGAAATATATATAACAGCAAATATGGACAAACGAAGTTAATTTTCACCTGTTGACTTTCACTTGTTTTTAAATTACTCCAAAACAAACAGACCCACTTCGTTGAGTGGTTTACCCTGCATACTACAGTGTCGATAAACAACCAACAAATGTATATATATATATATATATATATATATATATATATATATATATATATATATATATATATATTGAAAGGGTGAAGGATCATAGATGCAACTTCGAAACTGACCCTACTATTAGATTAATATGTCCATCAAAATCTGATATAGGCAAAATTAGCTAGATAGAATAATACCACAAATTAAAGAAAAACAAATATTTAAGCTCTGAGGTAACACTAACGAAGCAATTGATTGGTTTAGCAAATTAGACAATAAAGAATTTTCCGACTTCATACAATTTGACATCAATGGCTACTACTCTTCTATCTCCCCAGTTACCCTAAATAAGGCACTAACCTTTGCACAAAAAAACTCTGACCTAAGACCAGATGAAATTAAAATAATACTAACTGCTAGAAGAACAATCATTAGGTTCGATAATAGTTACTGGGAAAGAAAAAATAGACAGAATAATGTCGATATAACTATGGGATCAAATGATTCAGCTCAGTTACGGACATTGTCGGAATATATATATAGCACATATCTTACATAAGGAATGTGATAACCTACAAGGAGGAATTTATAGAGACGATACATTACTTTTAGCTAAAAACATAAATAATCAAAACTTAAAAAGATTACAGAAAAGGATTATAACATTCTTTAATAAATTGGGCCTTAACATTACTTTTGAACCCAACTCCAAAAAGGCTAACTTCTTAGATGTATCACTTAACCTAAACACTGGACTAATAGAACCCTTCCATAAAAATAATGAAAATCTAGCTTACATTAATTATAACTCTAATCACCCTCGACCCATAATTAACTCCATAGCACATAGTATATCCCTTATAATCTCGTGCTTATCATCTAATCTAGAGATTTTTAACGAACACGCTAACTACTACAACATAGCTTTACTTAAGGCAGGCCATAAAGAGAGACTCAAATACATAGCAGATACAAAAAAATAATAACACACTTAACAGAAATAACACTATCCACACCTATAGAAACAACAAATCTAGGACTAAACATAGAAATTGGCAACAAGCACGAGAATTAATTGAACCGAATACTAATATAAAGACGACTAGAAACTATAGAAGATGCAGAGATAGAAAATACTTATGGCTCAATCCAATATTTAACTCCTCTATAAAAACAAAACTACCTTACACTTTCTTTAAATTAGTTGACAAACACTTCTCTAAACTTCATAAATATCATAAAATATTTAATAGAAAAACTATCAAACTATCATACTCCACTGCCAACAACATAGAATCGCACATACATACAATTAACTATAAGAGAATTTCTAATACAAGTAGCCCGCAAACAAGTACAATAACACCAAATAAAAAAACACAAACACATAACATCATCACAACCAAACATACATCAGAACACATCACGACAATACATCAGCAAACCAAATTCTCAGCCCATACATAAAAACATACAAAACCATACCGAGGAACCGGCACATAGGAAGGCATCAGAATGTAACTGTCATCTACCGGATAAATGCCCATTACAAAATAGATGCCTAGAGTCAAATATAGTGTACTATATATATATGTATTATAAATATATATATATATGTACTATATATAAATATGTACTATATATATATATGTATATATATATGTACTATAAATTCAGGCAACTTAGCATGGCACTATATAGGTTCCATAACGGGGAAGTTCAAGAAAAGGTGATATTTCCACAGACACTATAAATAACTGGAAGCTTATGAATACAACAACGCTCGCCAATAACATCTGGCAGCTCAAAGATGCAAACCTGGAATACAGAATCAGCTGGATGAAGTTATGAACGGCAATAGCCTATAGAATTGGCATGTCCCACTGTGATCTTTGTAATGTGGAGCTATTCCAAATTTTAAAATACAATAAAATGCTACTTAACAGCAAAATTGAAAGAACTATTCTCTGTAGGCATAAAACGGCGACCAAATTTGATAACTTTAGACCAACTTAATTCATCCCATCTATTCCATAACTCAAATTGTACCACTTAGATCTATTATAATTGTTTCTACTTTAGGCACAAGGCCAGCAATTACCCAGTGCATTACTGGTACTTTATTTTATCGACCCCGTAAGGCAAAGTCAACCTCGGCGGGATTTGAACTCAGATCATAAAGGGACGTAACTATGCTGGAAAGCATGGCGTCAAACCCTCTACCGATACTGCCAATCCACAATATCCTATTATCATCATTATCATTATAATTGTCATCATCTGTCAATGAACCAACATCATAACCTTTTATATTTTATATTTATATTTTATATATCTCTCTCTTTCACTTTCTATCTTTCTATTTCTCTCCCTAAATTTATTTAATCTCTTGCATTTTATCTTATCGTATTATTTTCAATTATAATATAACTTACAATTAATTAATCAATCAAATAATTAATTTATTATATAATTAATTTATTAAAATAACCAATACACAAATATATTTAACATTTTCATGTTTATACCTTCGTATCTCTATGTTTTAACCTCGAACACCACAACTACTCTCAATAATCTTACTATGTTTACCTTTCTTCGCACATATAAACATTTATTTATTTATTTATTTTCATATTTTGTATTATTTTGTATCATCCTCGATGTAACTTTCATTTTATATTCATCTTTTCTATATATATACATATATATATACATATATATATATACACACACACACACACACACACACACATATATATATATATATATATATATAGCGGCGATGAATTAGTTTTGCGAGGTTTTTTATATGAAATCGTGTGTCGAAACAGATATTGTTATATTTGGGGAGGGTCATATTTGCGTAATATTGCCAGAATTAATAACAGAACACACTCACTGTTTGGTTGGTTTTCGCTTCTCGCTGTCTTTTATATATACATATCTGCGATCTAACTTACTCGGTCCTCAATGTTGCCATTGACTGACCGGCGGTCAAAAATAATACAGATACAATATAGACAAACACATATATATATAGTTTACATAATTTACATAAATCTTTCGTTGCACATCTGCAACATCGTCAGTGGTGTTATATTCATTGTTCCTCCTGTTGTGTTGTATGTCTACGCCATTTTTTTTTTAACAAAAAAAAAAAAATGGCGTAGACATACAAAATGGCGTAGACATACAACACAACAGGAGGAACAATGAATATAACACCACTGACGATGTGCAACGAAAGATTTATGTAAATTATGTAAACTATATATATATGTGTTTGTCTATATTGTATCTGTATTATTTTTGACCGCCGGTCAGTCAATGGCAACATTGAGGACCGAGTAAGTTAGATCGCAGATATGTATATATAAAAGACAGCGAGAAGCGAAAACCAACCAAACAGTGAGTGTGTTCTGTTATTAATTCTGGCAATATTACGCAAATATGACCCTCCCCAAATATAACAATATATATATATATATATATATATATATATATATATATATATACACTTGAAAAAAGGAAAATAATTACTTCACTCGTGGTTCTAAACAATTTAATTTTATAATATATGTATATATATACTTTCAAACGTTCAATCATCTGACAGGAAGATATACGATGCTCACGATAGCTAATAAGCTTGAAAATAGTTCATCGTTCTTTTGTCAGTGTTGAACAAACGGGCGACGATGGTTGCCGAACACTGTACGGTTTAATTCGGGCTGTTTGTTTACAAACAAACCGAACATTATAATAAATGTTCGGTAAACCCATACGTACATGTATATATGTGTGCATGTATGTATATATATACATACTACTGTACGTCTGTATACATATATGCATGTACATATACATACTTATAGTTAAATATCAGCCGTACTAAGAGTGAGAAATGAAATTTCGTTTTATTCTTTTCCATTTATCGTTTTCTGTATGCCCGGCCGACTAACTCACTCGATATGCAAATTAGGCTGCTCAGCCGTTAATATGCATAAGGAAAGTATATACTTTCAAACGTTCAATCATCCGATAGGAAGGTATACGGTGCTGATGACAGCCAATAAGCTAGAAACTAGTTCATCGTTCCTTTGTCAGTGTTGAACAAAAGGGCGACGATGGTTGCCGAACACTGTACGGCTTAATTCCGGATGTTTTCTTACAAACAAACCGAACATTATAATAAATGTTCGGTAAATCCATACGTACATATATATATATATATATATATATATATATATATATATATATATATATATATATATATATATATATATATATATATATGTACATGTATGTATATATATACATAATACTGTACGTCTGTATACATATATGTATGTACGTATACATACTTATATTTATATACGTAACGTGCTCAATACAAAGCAGTGTGTAAATGTTTAATATAGACAAGCTTCTACATGACTAGAACTGTTTCATTCGTGAGAAATCATCATATATATGCA
>OZ024744.1:26370107-26375107 GCA_964016885.1 Eledone cirrhosa
AAACAGAAGCACAATTTAGTATAGCTAGATCTAAACTTAGAAATATTATAGAACAGTATAGCAAGAAGCAAAATAGAATGGAGGCCCAGCAACTGGCAGAAAAATCTGCAAATGGCTTGCGTAAGCTCATGCAGCGCTCGCGTAATGGAGAGATTGTATACTTTCCAATAGACAAGTCTGGCAGAATGTCGGTTGACAGTCTGTCAAACTAGATCCAGGCAATGCAACCCCACATCACAAACACAAGAGAAGTAACACCACAAGAGCATGAGAATAGGGGGAAAACCCTCAATGCCCATATGATGCCCATATGAAGATGTGGACAAATATAATGCAGCCCAACAAAAGAACTGCCAACAATGACGTGCCAGCGTTGTATGGGCTTCGAAAAGACCATAAAACGAGCAGTGCCCCTGTCACAGGACCACCAACACGGCCAGTCTGTGGAGCTAACATTGCTAGTAACTACATACTTTCCTACTTCCTCTCCCTGATCATACGCCCCATCATTGAAATGTCCCCAGATATATGTGACAGCACGGAGGACCTCCTCAGCAGAATCAGCGAAAGTAAGCGATCTAGGGACCTAACAAACTGTATAATAGGTAGTATGGATGTTGTGTCCCTATATCCATCTATTGACGGGGATTTTGCTGTGGAGAAATGCGTAGAAATGATCGGTGAGAGCAATGTTGAATTCCGTGGGATTGATACCAGTGAGCTGGGACTCCTACTTAAACTTACCTATAGTAATGATTATCTAGACACATATGACCTTAGCAACCTGTGCCCTACAAGACCAGCAAGAGGCAGACCACCTACCATTACCTCAATGGCCAAGAAAACCCACACAGATAGATGGAACGGGTGGACCAGAGCCATACGGACACCCGAAAAGCACGATGAACTAAAGAAAATGATTGCACATGCGGTGGGGGCCAGTTTAAAATTAACCTTTAAGGAACATATGTTCAAATTTAATGGAAAAATATATGCCCAATTGGAGGGAGAAGCCATTGGTGTTAGCATTGCAGGTGACATAGCTAAACTATTCATGGTATGGTGGGACAATAGACTGAAACTTAAACTTAGAGAACAATTAGAAGACACCAACCTCTTAACCCTGATAATGTACTCCCGCTACGTTGATGATATAAACATCATAGTAAAAACACCCCCACTAGAGAACAGTAAGAAATTAGAGAAAAACACCATGGAAAGCATCCAGCAAATAGCTAACTCCATCCACCAGAGTATTAGAGTTACTACAGACTACCCAAACAAACACCCCAACCATCGATTACCTGTACTAGACACAGAGTTCTGGTTAGATACCACTAATAACAAAAACAAATCCTCCATTCCCATTATGCCAAACCCATGAATTCCAAATAGCTGATCCACCTAAACTCAGCTGTTTCAGACCATACCAAAATCAACATACTGATTGCGGATATGGTACGGGTGATGAGAAACGTGTCCCGCATGTGCAACCCCAAAGAACTAGAGAGACACATACAACACTTCATCCACCGTATGCAGTTCTCTGGTTACAATCAGAGAGATAAAATCAGAGTATATAGAGGAGCCAGAACCAAATGGGAAAAAATGGTAAATAATGATATAAATGGGACCTGCCCCTTGTATAGGAGCACATTTTGGAATAGAATAGAAAGAACTAGGCATAAGGTTAATGGAATAAACTCATGGTATGATAGCAATAAATACCAGAGTTTAATGTTCATCGATACAACCCCTAGAGGTGAATTAGCTTACAAATTTAGAAGGGCACTAGATAAACATAAACTCAATATTAAGATAGTAGAAAGACCAGGTACCTCCATAAAAACACTTATTAGCAATACATACCCTTTTCAAAGACCTCCCTGTATAGATAAGAAATGCATAATATGTAAACTAAGCCCCCATATTAACTGTAAAACTAGAAATGTAGTATATAGCATAAGATGTACTGAAGGACAATGTAGAGATGAGAAAATAGTGTACACAGGTGAGACAGCTCGTAGTATAGGAGAACAGATAAATGAACACTGGCGAGAGCTTCAAGATAGAAAGAAATCATCTGTACTCCACCAATATGCTAAAATAGAACATAAGGGTAAATTAGAGAACATAGAAATAAAAATAGAATCTATACACAGAAAAGACGCAATGTTTAGACAAATCACAGAAGCAATAAACATAAATGAACTCCAACCAAAATTAAATAGAAAACATGAATGGAATAGCAACATCACAACTTACAATTAATGACAAAATGAAAACACACACACACATAGAACAAACAACCAACCAGTAACATGTAAATAAACAAATAAATAATAAACAAATATAAACACACACAGAGACCCGGATGTAACACATGGGCAAACTAAGTACACAACACACACAAAAATAAGATGACGTATGACAGAACAAAGGAGAGGCACAAAAAGAAAGAAAAGAATCCCCAGTCACTGAAGATGTCACAGAATGTGTGACGAAAGAACTTTGACAATATATGAACAACCGTCCGGTTGTGGAACCAACCAACCAACCGGAAATTTATATATTCTTAAATCTATAAATTTAACTTACAATAAATTGGGTGAAACAACTGGTGCGTGTGTTTCTTATTTGCAACATGACCCTCCCAAAGCATAACAATATATATATATATATATATACATATACATATATATATATATATATATATATATATATATATATATATATATATATATATATATATATATATATATATATATGTATGTATGTATGTATACGTACATACATATATGTATACAGACGCACAGTTATATTTATATATATATACGTACATGCACATATACATATATATATATACATACATATATATATATATATATATATATATATATATATATATATATATATATATATATATATATATATATATATATATATATATATAATATATATATATATATATATATATATATGTATATATGTATATATACATATGTATAAACATATATGTATATATATTGATAGATAAATATACACGGGTGTGTATATATATATATATTCTATATATATATATATATGTATATATATATGTATATATATATATGTATATATATGTTCATATATATATATGTGTGTATGTATATATATATATATATATATATATAGACAAATATATATATATAATATACATATATAAATGAGAAACGTTATTGTTGGTGTAAATAAATATATACATATATATATACATATATAAATATATATACATATATATATATATATATATATATATATATATATATATATATATATATATATATATATATATATATATATATATAATATATACATATGGTGCTTAAAACGCTGTATAGTTTGCTGCAGAGCAAGCAGCAACGGAGAGCAGCAGAGAGTAATCGAAAGTTACATCTAAAAGGTGCTGTCTGCAGAAAACGAAACGAAAAGGAGAATGGAAGTTGACAGATGAGCATATCTGAACTGCCGAAGGACTGGTCCGGAATAATGGTTGTCGCTTGATGGAAAGAAACATTAATAGCAGACCATATAGCGAAACATTAACATGGACGGCTGTGCCATGTTGAGGGGAAAAAATATATATATATATACAATAAATAAATAAATAAATACAAATGAACAAATATAGAATATAGAATAAAATAAAATAACGAAAAAAAAAACACTTTGGTTTATATCTCTATATAACCTATCAATAAATAAATATATATAACGGTTGTAAGACAAAGAAGAAGAAGAAGAAGAAGAAGACGGAGGGGGAGGAGGATGTGGAGAGGAGGATGTGGAGAGGAGGATGTGGAGAGGAGGAGGTGGATGAGAAGAAGAAGGAGGAGGAGAAGGAGGAGGAGAAGAAGAAGATGAATAAGAAGAAGAAGAAAAAGAAGAAGGAGGAGGAGGAGGAGGAGGAGAAGGAGGAGGAGAAGGAGAAGAAGAAGAAAATGAATAAGAAGAACAAGAAGAACAAGAAGAAGAAGGGGGAGGAGGATGAGGAGGAGGAGGAGGAGGAGGAGGAGGTGGTGGTGGTGGTTGAGTAGAAGATGAGGAGGAGTAGAGGGGTGAGAAGGAGAGAAGATGGATAAGTAAGAAGAAAAGGTAGAAGAAGAAGGAGGAGGTGGAGATGGGGAGGAGGAGGTGGAGGAGGATGATGGAGGAGAGGATGAGGAGAGGGAGGAGGGTAAGAAGAAGAAGGAGGTGGGGAGAGAGAAGAAGAAGAAGAAGAAGAAGAAAGAGGAGGAGGAAGGGGAGGAGGAGAAGATGAAGAAGAATGAGGAGAAGATATACTAATATAATAAACACACACACATGTGTATATATACACACAGACACTCGCATATGTGTGTGTGTGTGTGTATGTATATAATTATACATATATATATACATATATATATATATATATATATATATATATATATATATATATATATATATATATATATATATATGTATAATTATATAAATACACACACACACATATGCGAGTGTCTGTGTGTATATAATTGAAGGATGAGTATTTTAAACTTTATTTTATTCTGAGTTAAGGCTCCATTGATTTTTCCCTGGATTTCACTAAATTTGTGGATGAATCTATATCCTGATTCTCTTTGAATTGAGTTTGAATTATTTTTCCCACATCTTACGTTAACTATTTTCCAATGTTGACGCTATAGTCACTTATATATTATGGAATACTGTTGGCTTCTTGCTACAATGTTTTCTATAGCTTTCATTTATATATATATATATATATATATATATGTACTATATATATATATATATATATATATATAATATATATAAATAGTACGCATACACACACGCACACACACACATGTATATTTATAAGCAAAGTTACAACCACATCTGAATTGCTCGATAGATATTTGTGTTAATCACCTGCATCGACTGCTTTCATCCATGGCTATCATGATGTCCTATATATATACTATATATGGTATGGT
>OZ024744.1:26392607-26410107 GCA_964016885.1 Eledone cirrhosa
TCGAACAACTATAATCACGTGTAGGACGGATCCGGCTATCGACCAACTCCGTAGTTAAGATCGCCCCGCCGCCTGCTTTTGGGCGGGAATGACAGTCTTGTGACTGTAGAGAAAGAGGTTGTATTGTAGACCAGACTGAAAGGACTGAAGACAGACAGTTTCCTCTTCAGTCTGAAGACAGACACTTTCCTCTTCAGTCCACTTGGAAAGAAAGATGAGGGTGGAGAGAGAAATGCTGCTACCCGGTACATTTGATGAATCGCAAGTAAATGTGGGAGGATGGACCGAGTGAATGGGTCTACTCTGACCATGCACCTGTAGGCTGGAGAGTTTTGAGACGAGTGGGGCTATTTTCTATGGTGCTCTTGAAGATTATGGTGGTTTAGGATCTAAGATGTAATTAGATGCCACGTAAAAGAGCAAAATGTTATTATAGAACATGAAAAATACCAATTGAATTTCGTTATAAAGTTCATATATAACTATCAAAGTTAGAAACAAATAAACTAAGAATTAAAACATTGCCATAAAGAAACAAAACACAAACTGGCAACAACAACTAAAAACAAGTGTGTATTTCTTATTTATAACTTTGTTCTATTTAATTACTAAAGAAGGAAATACAAATATTTTCTTTCTGTATTTTTAATTATCTATAGTTCTACATTAAGCTATGCTAATATATATAAATAACTCTTTCGAATAAATTTCTATTGTGCGCCGCCGAAATATGTTTCGTTGTTTTAAATTACACTGTGAGTAAAAGAAGTTTGGTAAGCACTACGTTACTCGATGTGTTGAACGATGTCTGTTACAACCCTTCGTGGACCCCGGCAAATGTTTAAAATTATGTAATTTTTAAATGTTTTATTTCAAGACTATCTCCTCACTTTTATTGTCGATAGTTTATATATGTAGGTACAAATACTAAACTTTCCCTATCCTATGAATGCTATGACATAAAACTATTTGTTTGGGGTCCAACTGGACCTCATCGACCTTCGTGACACTAATTGTTGGCTTCGTGTTTTCAGATATTCTGATAAAATTAGTTTTATTTATTTGACTGATTGTATCCCCTGATGTAAGTCACATTTTTTCGTATTTGTACTGATATATATTAATTTTGGTTTATTTTCTATTCAGTTTTATATCCATGATAAATGTAACTATAGCAAATGTTTGTTTCAATAAAGTTTTTCCAGTCAATAAAATTTAATTCACCTCCATTGTAATACTAATAATTACAAATATATGCTTAGTTTCCTGTTATAGATCCTGCAACACACACATATATATGGTTTAACATATATTACTTCATGGATAGTTCAGAAATCCGCCTAAATAAAAGGGGTCCCACGAGACCCCGATAGACATTTGTGTAATTCCAACACCATTGGCCCATGAAGGGTTAACCGAGGTAAGTCTGACTAGAGTTTGTACCGAGTCTTCAAGACCGAAGGTTGGTCAAGGCAACCGTTAATCCAACACACCTGTTTACAGATGATGAAATACAATGGTCACATCTAATACCATTGGTAATAATATTGATGTTTGTTTATCGTCACTTTATCTCACAATATAGGCATATGATGAAGGCAGAGATCACAGCAACCAGCATGTGAACGACTGTATCAATATGAATTGTCCGGTGACCCAGGAAGATTCCAGAAATGTAACCTATTTTAGAGAGAAAGAACGCTTCTACCAGTTGAAGGTAGAGCCAGTCAAGGGTGTGTTTCCTGAACAGCTAGAAAAGCAGAAGAATTAAGAAAGCAATACACACAGACAACAGCAGTGGGGCAAGACACCACAACGATGTCCTAACCACCAATAGGATTTCTATACGAATAGCTACCATCTTACTCTTGAGTTACGACTGCATTGTGTCCTTAAGCAAGATATATAACTAATGCTGGTTAGATACGTAGATAGGTAAATAGGTAGGTTTATAGGTTGACAGGCAGGAAAGGAATGGAGAGCGGCACCATGATGCAATAAACAGGAATGTTATATAATTAGCAGCTATTTGGCTAGCTTGAATTTTTGCGTGCAAGTTCTCCCTTGGGTCTGAAGAGGACAACTGAATATCACAGAAATATATTCTAGCCAAAAATATTCTGAAATAAGTAGGGTCATCAAGTATTCAATCTCCCACGAGAACTCTACTGAGGAAAATAACTACACAAGTAACAGCAGCAACGACAACAACAGAAGCAGCTATAATGAAAACAGCATCAATACGGACATCTATGCTGTCTCTGAAGCCGCTAGAAAGAGGAAGCACATTCTCCCAAATCACGCTCAAATCACCACTAGATAGCTCTTAAAACTCGGGATAGTCATGGCTGGAATGTATCTGCTCAATCAAGGTTGGCCTGGGCATTAATAAAAAGCTACAACAACAGCAGTAGCATTGATAGCAGCAATAGCAGCAGCTGCTACAGAAAGTTAATTTACTGAAGACAAGGTTTTATTTGATTATGTAGGTACAAAATAGTTCAGTAAATGCTAAGTACCATGAATACCACAAATTGTACTACATGAAAAGAAATGCCAATACCATTTGTTGTCGTATAAATACATTCACATGTGTGATGAATATTTATTAAGTAAGTACATACACATATATGTGTATAAATATTTACTTCAATATCCTCCACTAGATGGCAGCATAATCTTGTTTTAATAAATATTTCTAAAAGCTAACAGGATTTTATAACATTGACAAGATGAAGTGAAATATATTTCTTACAAGTAGATAAATCTCTAAAGGATATTGATAAAGGCGACAGAAATTCTTGGTTACAGTGATGTATGAGTTATAAAGAATTTTACGAAACTATACAAAGTGGATCCTACTACAACAGCCATGTATATTAACTGACCTCTTTACAAAGATTTGAGAATATAATATAATTCCAAAAGACTGCAACAATATTATTGTGAGAAATGGACCGGAAAAAAAAATAGTAACTGTATCAATTTAGTCAAGTAGCGAAAAATAAGCCTTTTTTTTATTAGAAAACACACAAGTCAAAATCTTTTTCAGTAAAATATTCTTTTAAACAATCGATAGAATATTTTATCAAAATTTTAGATACAACTTACTTTTTAAATCTTAAACAAAAATAAGTTAATTTTTTGAAAAGGGAAAGAGTAAAGCTAAATCAAAACATATTTTCGTCTGGACAAAATAGTATATTTATCGATTATTGAGAAGTGGCAGGCATTAAAAGAGCCCGGAATTGTGAACAACAATGTTTTATCGATTATTGACAAGTGGGAGGCATTGAAAGACTTTGACATTGTAGAGAACAGCGATTTATCAATCCCACATTTCCATATTGAAGAAATGTCCATCAGTTCGAACCGTTTACAAACTAGAAGTATCGAAGAATCCACATTCTCTAGTGGCAACATGGTACGTTCCGCTACCATCTCAGGCTCTACTGCCCAGCCAGGCCGAAGAGGGCAAACTCTTCAAGTATCAGCCGCTCTTTGATAGGTTTGTGGTTGAGCTTGTAGTAGTGGATACTTCAGGCATTCTTTACTCCCGGACCACATCCCTACTCATTGCTATCGGAGCGGAGCTGGCTACCCGCAGGTGCGAGCCCCACAGGATGTAGTGGCTGTTCCAGCGCGTCTTCCTCGCCGACCTCCGGGGCAATGTATTCTCCATCCTGTCGGCCGGGGCCCAGGGGCGGAGGGTAAGTTAGATGGGGGTGGAGGATACTTGTTCGGACGTCAGAAATTGAAAGTTATTTATACAAACCTGCAGCTCTTCATTCGAAACATCTAAGTTTGTCTCTAGCCCGGGGGGTTCATTAGGCTCGTGCTTATGCCAGTTTCCATTGGCGTGAAGTGACTGACTGTACATGTCCCCACCCTCTCCGTAGACAAGAAGGGACTCCTTCGCAGGGTTAAATCCTTCAGCTATTGCTGATTCTCATTTTCAGCTTTCACACAGTTCTAAGATGGCATTCAGATACTTTGCCATAGCCAGTAGTTGACCATAATGATTACAACCAACATGAAAAAGATCAGTATCTTAGGATTAGAAACCTACAAAAGACGAACTATGTTCAATAACACCTAGAATGTTGCTCCTATCGGAATCTATTGAAAAGGATTATGAACGAAGGTATCAATAACTAATAGGTGGAAAATTGGCAGAGTTGTTAAGACGTCGGATAGAATGTTTTACGGTATTCGTCCCACCTCATTGCGTGCTCTGAGTTCAAATCCTGCCGTGGTCAACTTTGCAAAAAATGTACCAGTTCAGTAGCGGGGTCGATTCTTCCTCTATAGGAAAGATCGGCTATGTTCAGATCTGTAGAGGGTTGAGCTCCGCCAAGTTTAAAAGTGCCCTAGACACGCCATATGACGGTACCTTACGACTCCACAAGGAGTTATGGGAGCTTTATCCTTTATATTGATAACTGGTTAAGAAGTTTGCTTCATGATCATGAGATCACCAGTTCTATCTCACAACCTGGCATTTTGGACAAATGCCTTTACCATAGTTATTTTATTTTTATTTTATTTTATTTATTTGTTTATTTATTTATTGAGAAAATAATAACCAAAAGATGAAAAACGAAACCCCACGGTCAGGTATGGCGGCCTAGGCCTCCGGTCCCTGATCTCACTAGCTTTGCCGGTGTATCTTTCGTCGGTAACCTCGTACCACGCCCTCGTCAGCAGGGTTTTTCAAAACACAACAGAACTCTCTGTGTTCAGAGAACGTGAGGCCGCCTGTGAGACGTGGGACCGGCTGGGACTTAGCCCAGTAGACGTCCCTCCTCCTTCTCCCCCTGTTGATGTCAAGTCCCCCCAACGCACTTGGGATGCCATCCAGTGCAGCCTGGCCTCAGACAGCCTCACGCACCAGCTCGACCAGCACCGCCTTGCTTGTTTTCGTGCGGCCTCCAAACCCCACAGTGGTGCCATGCTCTGCCCTCCGTCTGCACTGGCACGCAGCTAGAAGCCATAGCCTGCGAATCGGCGTTTCCCTGAGGTTCGGCCTCTGGATCTGCCAGCCACACCAATGTCGCTGCGGTTCCACCGTGGACTCTTTCGACCTCCACCCGCTTTCCTGTCACCACAGTGCCGGCCGCATTCCACGCCATACTGCCCTCAACGAGGTCATTAAGCATGGCTTGGACGCTGAAGGCTTCCCTTCCCAGCTCGAGCAGGTGTCGCTCGATCGAGGGGACGGCAAAAGGCCAGATGGCATTACCATCTTCTCGTTCCGCGGTGGCAAACCCCTCGTCTGGGATGCCACTTGCACCGACACTTTCTGCAGCCGCAGTCTGCGACTGACCCAGGTTCTGCTGCACGTCGGGCTGAGGGGGCCAAACTCCTCAAATACCGGTCGCTCTCCGACAGGTTTGCGGTCGTTCCCCTGGCAGTGGAAACTTCTGGTGTCCTCGGCTCCAAGGCTACCTCCTTACTCACCACCATAGGCGCTGAGCTGGCAAGCCGTAGCTGTGAGCCCCGCGAGTTGGAGTGGCTTTTCCAGCGCGTGTCCCTGCCGTCCTCCGGGGAAACGCCTTCTCAATTCTGTCAGCCGGGGCTGTGGGTGGGCCCCATCGCGTACCAATACATTAGTTAAATAACATTAACTGTTCTCCAATGTTAAGATATCTTATATCATATAGACACAAAAACAACTCTTATGTTTCTATGTCCTTTTTTTCTTTTCTTATTAACACAAGTTTAACCAATCTGTTTGATCCATCAGCTAAATCGTGTATCGGTCAGTGGTAGAACAATCTACTAATATAATAACCTGGTGTAGTTGTTCGAAACGCGGTAGAGATGACTGAGGAAAGAAGGGGTGATGACGTCATCTGAGGGAGGAAAGGGTTATTATGTCGACTGAGCAAGAGAAGGGTTAATTACGACGACTAAGGAAGGAAGGGGTGGCGACGTCGACTGAGGAAAGAAGGGGTGATGATGTCGACTGAGGATGGAAGGGGTGATGACGTCAACTGAGGAAGGAGCAGGTGATGACGTCGGCTGAGGAAGGAAGGGGTGATGACGTCGACTGAGGAAGGAAGGGGTGGCAGCGTCTAACATTCGCTACACCTGTGTGTGTATATGTATAGTGAATTGGCTACACACATTGGCTGTTATGATTATGTGTGTATTTGTCTGTGTGTATATGTGTTTGTGTGTGTTTATTTAGAAAGATACACAGACAATAGAATTACAAACACACACGAATCTCTCTCTCTCTCTCTCTCTCTCTCTCTCTATATATATATATATATATATATATATATATATATATATTAGAATAATCGAGTATCGAAAAATCGGCGCACGAGTTCACGATAAACAAAATTCGAAATGAGCGGCAGAGGGCTCAATAATTCAGATAAATCAGAGCTATAACTATCGTTAAAATACCGACACACATAGAACGTGTCTAAAATCAACCATACGACCGAAAAATTACGATCTGGAAGATTCGGGACACTCAGATAAAATATCAATAAATCAATAAATCAAATGAATGTAAAAAGCATACCCGGACCCGCTAGAAAGATGGTAAATCTAGCTTCTTGGGTTTCTGTAAATCCTTAAACCGTCCTCTATCAGCCCACATAAAAATATATAAGACTTCTTGAAAGCAGCGGACCGGAATTTACTTCCTCAACGAGCTTTTGTCCGAACGAATAAAAAGGCATAACCCAAGTTGAAAAAACGCACATGGAATTCAGCAAGGGAGATAACCTCTATATCCGCAAAAAATATTCGGGAAAATGTGGAAATACACATATCGAATAAGAGTGCTCAATAGACATGTTAAAATAAACAGGAGCTATTCATCATTTAATAGAATCGACAAAAAATGAACAATAAAATTAACTGGTCAATAGCTAAGTCTAGAGCTAAATATAGTAGAATAATCGAGTATCGAAAAATCGGCGCACGAGTTCACGATAAACAAAATTCGAAATGAGCGGCAGAGGGCTCAATAATTCAGATAAATCAGAGCTATAACTATCGTTAAAATACCGACACACATAGAAGAAGTCTATAATCAACCGTACGATCGCCACTGACGGCCGATCCGGTATGAGATTTTATCATTAGACATTTACTTTATTTTGTCGCGTTTTATCCTTATCCGCCAAGGGGTAATCATTTCGTGTTACCACTTCTAGGACGAGTGTCAACCAAGACTAGAGGGGTCGTCCTCCTCTAGAGACACGTTTATTCCGCCTCGGTCGCCATCCCGGTATTTCTTGGTCACGGGGTTTTCTTTTTTGTTGTTTTTTTAAATTCTTATTATCATGAAGGGTTCCTTAATGTGGGCATTGCGTGGTTTAAGAATGAAATTATTAATAATATAATATACTGTTTGCAGTCCCTACATCGACGGCTTGCTGCGCATCTTGACGGTCGACACTGAGCGCAGCGAAAGGCCGTTTACTTCAGCCGAAATTCACGACGCCCTTGTCGGCTGCATGAGCTGCAAGACACCCGGTTTGGATGGCCTGCCCTACGAGCTTTACGTAAATATGCCAGATTTGTTCTCCGATCTCCTCGAAGCGCTCTACTGCAACTGGCAGCAGAATGGGAGTATTCTCAGTTCTCTGAGCAGGGGAGTGGTGACGCTGATAAGGAAAGACGAGAACAAGAGGGATACATTAGACAACTTCAGGCCGAAAACTCTGCTCAACACAGAGTTTGGCCAAGGTGTTAGCAAAGAGATTAGCGATTGTCGTCGAGGATTTGGTTGGGGAGGCGCAAAATTGTGCAAACCCAGCCAGGTCCATACACGACAATCTCCACCTCATGCGAAACATCATAGAGAGGGTTGAATGTAAACCTGGCTTTGGTGGGGCATTATCAATTTAGATCTTTCGAAAGCATTCGATGGGGTCGACCATCGGTATCTGGAATTTGTCCTCAAAGTAGTTGGCTTCGGCCCTGTCTTCAGAAGCTGGATCGCTGCAATGCACAGCGGCACATGCTCGGTGGTCAAGATTAATGGCCACCTCTCGGAACCATTTCGGCTCTCCCGATCGGTCCGCCAACGGTGCCCTCTCTCTTGCCTTCTGTACGTATTGACTCTCGAGCCTTTACTGCGTAAGCTGGAGCTGTTGCAGGGCATCCCCCTCGAACCGCGACGTGGAAAGGCGTTGTCGGCTTATGCGGACGACATCACCGTGATGGTGTCGGACACCTCAGAAATCGAGGTGGTCGGACCTTATTGGAGGAATATGAAAGGTTGACAGGAGCCAAACTTAACCCGGAAAAGTCGATGGGCTTGCAGCTCGGAATCTGGAGAGGCAAGCCTATGCCATCCAACAGCATCGTGGGGCGCTGGACGGACGGACCGGTAAAGTTGCTCGGGATTTGCCTCGGACCAGACTTCCAGGTGGAAAATAATTGGGACGAGGTAACGAGCAGGGTAGCTAGTCTCACCCAAAAATGGGCTGGGAGGAAGCTATTACTGAAAGGTCGCGCGGAGGTGGCGAATGCGTACATCACGTCCATCATCTACTACTGTGGAATTATTGTGGAAAGGACAAGTTCCGTTGGTGAGGCGGTCCATCTGCTTCCTGCATCCTCTACGCAGAGGGATGGGCATGCCGTGGCTAATGATTCGAAGACGCTGAGGCTGCGGCATCTCCAGATATTCTGCCTAAACGGTGAACAGGTGTGATCGCCGTTTATAAGACGGGGCTTTCCGCAGCTCGTTTCTTTGACTGGACTGCAGTCCTGGGTGAAGAAGAGACCGAGACTGGGTGACTGGCATCTGGAATATTACCAGGCACTCCCTGCCCTCTACCAAGCGGACAATGCGATCAGTGTCACTTCCACTCTCGAGTTCTATAGAGGATTAGTGGTGGGCAAGTTCGATGATGAACTCGGAGAAACTTTGGGCCTCGACGAAATCGGACTGACCAGTCTGTACCGGAGGACTTTCGAGCCGGGGACGATGGACAATTTCCAGAAATCCCTCGCTTGGCAGTGCTACCCGGGGGCACTGCCGGTTCGGGATAAACTCTACAGGCACGAAGTGCTGTCAGACGGACCTGCCCAAGATGCGCACAGAGCGACTAAACCGTTCTTCACGCACTTGTCCAATGTCCGTGCATTACTGACTTGTGGAGTTATGTCGAACAGCTACTGTCGCGTGTGGAACGGATCCGGCTATCGGCCGAGTCCATAGTGAAGATCGTTGGTGGCCGTTGCGAAAGAGGTTATATGGTGGACCAGATTGAAAGGACTGAAGACCGACCCGAAGAAGGGGGATGTTATCGATAACGTCAGGCCCATAACTCTGCTGAACGCAAAGTTCAGGATTTTGGCCAAAGTGATAGCAACAAGGTTTGCGCTTGTCGAGGATCTGGTGTGAGAGGCACAGACATGCGCCATTCCGAACAGATCCATACACGACCACCTCCACCTCATGCGATACATCTTAGAGAGGGTGGTTAAGGAACCTGGCACGAGTGGGGCCCAGATCAACTTGGATCAATCCAAAGCATTCGATAGGCTGGACCATCGGTACCTAGCGGCGATCCTCAAGGCAGCCGGTTTCGGGCCCGTTTTCAGGGGTTGGATCGCTGCGATGTACAATGACATCAGCTCAGTTGTGAGGGTGAACGGTCACCTGTTGCTGCCGTGCAGCATCATGCGCTCGATCCGCCAGGGTTGTCCCCTCTCGTCCCTTTTGTACGTATTGGCTCTCGAGCCGTTACTGAACAAACTGGGGGCGATGAGGGGCGTCCCACGCGAACAAGGATGCTGCAAATCCGAGTCGGCTTGCGCCGACGACGTCACCGGGGTGGTGTCGAGCACCAGACACGTCTAGATGCTCAGTACCGCTCTCAAGTAATACGAAGCGGTGACAGGAGCAAAGGTAAACCAGCAAAAGTTGGTGGGCTTGCAGCTCGGCACCTGGAGAGGCAAGTCCATGCCGTTCGACAGCGTCGTGGGGCGTTGGACGGACGGACCGGTTTAATTGCTCGGAGTCTGGTTCGGAGGTGAGTGATTTCTTTTCCTCTTATTTTAAATTTTCAGCACCAACATGGCCAATATAAGAGTTGGATGTGTGAATGTACGCGGCCTGGGGATGCCCTGGAAACAGGGCAAACTCTTAAACGACCTCAGGTCGCACAGTATGGATGTAGTAGCCATTTGCGAGTCCACGATCCATAGCGAGCGACAACAGGCCCCCATCTTCGACGACTTTGAGATCTACGCATCTCTCTGTCAGCCGGGAGGTGGGGTTGCCGTTTTGCTGCTGAAACACCTGGACCTCGTAACACAGACGGTGCCAGTGGACCCGGAGGGTCGACTGGTGGTCCTAGACGTTGACGGTAGTGAAGGTGGAGCCTTCAGGCTGGTGGCCGCATATGCCACATCCGGGACATCGCGGCCAACCTTGTTCAAACGTATAGAGACTTTTCCGGGAACGTTCCGCTCACTGCTGTTAGTGGGGGACTAGAATGGAATCCTAGATGCACGTTGGGACTATGTGGTAGCATGTCCCGATAGAGGGGGGTGTAACAGCCTCAAACAGTTAATCGGCCGATTTCAACTGGCCGATAGATATCGACTAGATTTCCCAACTGTGCCACTGTGGACGTGGACCAACCATGGCGGAACATGTAGATCGTACCTAGATAGGTTTCTAGTTAGAGTTAGTGAGAGGGACATGTTAAGCTGTCCACAAATGTTCATGGTTGCCTATTCAGATCACAAACTAGGACCTGCTTAGTCAACCTTGACAAAACCATAGACAGGGACCCGGCTACTGGAAGCTGAACTTGTCGTTACAGACATGCAAAGCCTACAGTAGATGGATTAGCACTTTAGTTAAGCAGCACTTGACGGGGGTCATTGCCAACAACAGATGGTGGTACTCTCTTAAGAGGGCAGTCAGATTAGAGTCGATAGGTTTTAGAAAAGAATTAGTGTTAGATAGAAATAAGACCGAAACGGAACTGGTAGATAAAGCAGAAGAGGCACTTAGGAGTGGCAACGTAGCCAGCGTGCTAGCGACGAGAACGGCGTTGGATCAGTTCTTCGACGCAAAGAATGAAGGCTGCGTTGTCAAGAGCAAAATACGTGCTGTTAGCTGGGCTCGGGTGACAGAGGCGAAAAGTGGCAACAAGTCCAGGATTCGGTCTTTGAAGGACCAAGACAGACGCGTGATACGTGAGCCGAAGCAGATGTGCGCGGCCTTTCAGTGGCACTTTGATCAACTGTTCGGGCAGGGCGGTGAGATGGGAGGGGCTATGAATTTCGGTCCATACCTAGACGGCCTGCCGCGACTCTCGGACAGCTCGGCGAATTTCTGCGAAAGGCCAATTTCGGCCGCTGAGATAGGGAACGCGCTGAGCCAATGCGGCAAACGCAAATCTCCAGGTCTCGACGGTCTACCCTACGAATTTTACGTAGCAATCCAGGACTTGTTCTCCGATCTCCTGGAAGCGGTCTACTGCAACTGGCAGCAGAACGGGAGAATTCCCAGTTCTGTGACCAAGGGCGTAGTCACGTTAGTCAGGAAGGACGAGAATAAGGGGCATGACATAGGTTACATTCGGCCCATAACTCTGCTAAACACAGAGTTAAATATCTTGGCCAAGGTGTTGGCAAAGAGGCTGGCGCTTGTCGTCAAAAACCTGGTGGGAGAAGCGCAGACATGCGCAATCCCGACCAGGTCCATACACGACAACCTCCAGCTCATGTGATACATCATAGAGAGGGTAGGGTGTAAACCCGGCTTCGGTGGGGCCCTGATCAACTTGGATCAGTCTAAGGCTTTCGATAGGATTAACCATCGTTACATGGATGCGGTGCTTGAGGCGGCAGGCTTCGGACCCGTGTTCAGGGGCTGGATTACTGCAATGCACAGCAGCAACATCTGCTCAAGGGTCAAGGTGAACGGCTACCTCTCCGAGCCGTTCCATATCACGCGATCTATCCGACAGGGATGCCCTCTCTCCTCCCTTCTGTACGTACTGACTCTCGAGTCACTACTGCGGAAGTTGGAGCTATTGCAGGGCATCCCTTTGGAACAGGGACTGCGAAAAGCGGCGTCGGCCTACGCCGAGGACGTGACAGTAATTGTGTCGAGCACCTCGCAAATCGGGGAGGTTGGCACCTTACTGAAGGAATACGAAAGGTTCACAGGAGCGAAGCTGAACCGGGACAAATCCGTCGGTTTGCAATTCGGAACGTGGAGAGGCAAACCGATGCCTTCCGATGTCGTCGTCGGACGCTGGACGGAAGGACCGGTAAAGCTGCTCGGGGTCTGGTTTGGGCCGGACCTCCAGCTGGAGAAGAACTGGAACGAGGTGACGGCGAAGGTCTTTGTGCTCATCCAGAAGTGGGCCGAATGCAAACTAACCTTGAAAGTTCGAGCGGAGGTGGCGAACACTTTTATAGCGGCCGTCATCTACTACCGCTTGACCGTCGTGCCTTGTCCAGCCAAAACTCTCACCAAAATGGAGCGCGCACTCTTCCAATTCCTTTGGAAGAAACGGGCTCCTTTGGTGAGAAGATCCATCTGCTGCCAACACCCTTCAAACGGAGGGCTGGTGATGCCGCGGCTGACGATACGCAAACACGCGCTCAGGCTCCACGTATTCCTCCACGTATTCCTCACCGGGCAACCGGTGTGGGCCCCGTTCGTGAGGCTATCCTTCCCACGACTCGTCTCACTGACCGAGCTGCAGTCCTGGGTCAAGCAAAGTTCGAGAAAAATGGGCGATTGGCACATCGAAAGTGCTCAGGCGCTCACAGTCCTCTGGCAAACGGACCCGGCGATCAGTGGAGACTCCACTTCGTCATTCTATAGTGGGTTAGTCCGCAGCAGGTGCGGCGACGCGCTCGGAGAAATTCTGGGCGTAGAGGAGGACGATGAACTGGCCAGTCTGTTCGATAGGACCTTCCGCCCGGGACCGATGGACAACTTCCAAAAGTCACTGGTTTGGCAGTGCTACCGAGGAGCTCTACCAGTTCGAGACAAACTCTACAGACACGGGCGCTCGGGCAGGGACCCTTCGAAAAAGATCTGTTCGAGATGCGTGCGCGACGAGGAAACCGTCGCGCACGCCTTTGTACACTGCTCGGGCGTTACCGTCCTGTGGGGCTATGTTGAACGACTATTGTCGCAGGTGGGACCAATCCAGTTGACCACCGAGTCCATTGTCATGATCAAACCGCCACCCTCCTCCTAAAACGAAGGAGAGGCGGTTTTCCTATATGTTATGGCTATGGTGAAAGAGGTTATATGGTGGACGAGGTTAAAAAGGCTGAGGTCAGACACCTTTCACTCTGGCGAACAACTAATTCGTTTTTTTCAAATATAATTTTGGAAGAAGAATCAGGATGGAGAGAGAAGTGCTGTACCCCAGCAAATTTTATAAAAGGTGGGTGCGTATGGCAAGGATGGCCCGAGTGGTTGGGCCTTCTCTCTACATAAGCCTATAGGTTGAGGAAAAAGAGGAAGAGAGGAAGGGAGTACTCACTCTTGGTGCTCCTGGAGATGAGGGTTGTACATTTTTTCGGAGTTTGTACAACCCCTGTGTAACGCCTCCCCCTATTGGGAATTTCAATTGTTACTTGTTATTTTATTAATAGTTTTATTTTCATATACCTGTATGTAAACTCCCCATTTGTATTTGTCCCCTTCTTTTGTGCCCTTGTGGCTAATAAAGAAATTTATCTCTTAGATAGGAAAACGTGTGCTAGTCTCGCTAGTAAGTTTTTATCTTCTTTACATACAAAAAACAAAAAGTTTCTGTTTAAAAATATACCATTTTGTAGATTGAATCCTCGTCTGAATTGTCAGTGGGTGGATCATCTCATTTTCGCCCCCCCCCCCCCCCCCCCTCCCGAGTCGAAAATTTGATTTAAAAAAATATAAAAAATTGTTTAAAAATCACTGCATAGCAATGAGCGATAGAAAAGAAAACCTAGCCTCGTCTGCCACCACCAATGGAAGTGGGAGCATTGGATTGAATGTAGACAGCTCGACTGCTGCTATAAATGTCGCTATGACAACCTCTGTTGACAGTAACGACCAAGACAAATTTCATGAAAAAAAATATATATACGCAAGCTACACAAATAACTACTGAACAGGGGACAACACCACAACTACACAAATAACTACTGAACAGGGGACAACACCACAACTATACAAATAACTACTGAACAGGGGACAACACCACAACTACACAAATAACTACTGAACAGGGGACAACACCACAACTACACAAATAACTACTGAACAGGGGACAACACCACAACTACACAAATAACTACTGAACAGGGGACAACACCACAACTACACAAATAACTACTGAACAGGGGACAACACCACAACTACACAAATAACTACTGAACAGGAGACAACACCACAACTACACAAATGAACTTCACCACAAATGAAACAACAATTGAGAACAACAACAATAACAACAACAGCAACCATAAAAAATCTTTCGCAGCAGCGAGCAAACAAAGTTTAACAAACTTAGACATTTCTAATGCAAAAGAGATGATAAGTGAAGGAAATAAATACATTACTTTTGAAGAAAAGTGGGGGTTTAGAATTACCCCTCCGCCACAAATTAGGGCTGACACAATGCACAGGACTGTGATTGTTCGTACAATCACAAATACATTAGAAAAACCGGCTTTCCTTACTCAAGGTGAGATTGAAATGGTCTTGAAAGAGGCAATGCTGAATATTGATTTCATACCAAGGGTTAGGCAATATGGAAGCATTTCGGTGCTTTTCAAAAGCGAGGGCTTTGCACAAAAATACTCGGTGACCCCGGTCTCCTCTGCCAAATACAATTTTCCCCTACATAGATGGGAAAAAGGACACAGAAAATGAATATTACAAACATACCACCCAATATTAATATCTGGTAGAACCTGGCAGGGTTCTTAGAGGAGGAAGAAGACACAACCTTTCGATACAAAAATCCACAAGAAACACCTGGAATGGCAAAGTTTGGAAATTCTAGTCCAAGTGAAACGAAACAGAATTTTCAAGATCCCAGAAAGAGTGCCAGTGGACAGCACAAATTACATTCACATTTCGGCAGAAGGTTGGGAGGCCAATTGTTTTAAATGCTCTAGCACGTCGCATTTAAAGGCCCACTGTCCACTCTTACGAACAAACACCAACAAAAAGTACTTTTGCCAACTCCAACACCAAAATCACGAGTTCCATCAGACAGGGATGCTCTCTCCCCTCCATTCTGTACAACACACAAAACAAGCAAACACATAAAAACCAACTGCACAACCACAAACAACAGAAAATACACAAACAATTACCCTGAAAAACACACTCCCACTACATCCAACACTACCACAATCACACACACAAATACACCATCACAACACAACATACCGCTTCCACACCCTGATGACGATTATTCAGACGAAGCTACTTCTTCATCACCCAAGTGAGGATGAAGTAGAGCCACATAAATAAATTTAAAAAAAAAAGATACCGCAAAACCACAAAAACACCAACCACCAACATAAACAACAACACAAACGCCACCACAATCAAACCCCAACAAAAACACCAACACCACCCCAAATACAAATGCCCACCATCAAAAGTAAATTACAAAATAAACAACAAACAAAAACAACACAAACAAAATCCAAACCACAATACGCATACATTAACTCAAACAACAAAAACCTAATGGAGGTCATCTCCAAAGACCCCAAAGTGGAAACCGAAGGGAAAACTTTTACAAAATCAGACACTGCACCACACCGAAAGATGATAAGGGTTCCAATAGAAGTCTGCAATAAACTAAAACAGCAGTTATCGCAGGACGTTGGAAACCCTTGTCAGAAACCCATAAACTGTGTCCTCTTGAAATGTTTCCACACCCCACCCAACACCCCCACCAACACCCAATTGGAGATTGAACAACCCGAACTCCAGGAAACGAAAAGTTAAGTGTATCTTTCGTCTTTTTCTCCAATTCCTTTCCATCAACATGGCAAATTTACGAGCTGGAAGTGTGAATGTGCGTGACCTAGGGATGCCCTGGAAACAGGGCAAACTTTTAAATGCCCTTAGGTCACATGGTATGGGTGTGATAGCCATCAGCGTGTCCAGGATCCACAACAAGCAGCAACTAACCCCCATCTTTGATGACTTTGAGATCTACACATCTCTCTGTCAGCCAGGAGGTGGAGGGGGAGTGGCTGTTTTATTTCGGAAAAACCTGGACCGCGTAATACAGAAAATATACTTGGACCCGGAGGGTAGACTAGTGGTCCTAGACGTGAATAGTGTTAAAGGTGGAGCCTTCAGACTGGTGGCCGACTGGTACATCGCGACCAAACTTCTTTAAGCACCTAGAGTCTTTCTGGGAACGTCTCGCTCCTTGCTTTTAGTTGGGGACTGGAATGGTATCCTGGATGCACGTTTGGACTATGTAGGATCATGTCCCAGTAGAGGGGGTTGCAACAGCCACCAAAATTTAATCGGCTAATTCCAACTGGCCGATAGGTATCGACTAGATTTCCCGATTGCACCACAGTGGACATGAACAAATTGAGTGGGACATCTAGATCGTATTTAGATAGATTATTAATTAGAGAGAGAGAGAGAGACAGTAAAATGTTAAGCTGTCCACAAAGGTACATACTTGCCTATTCGGACCACAAACTAGACACATACATAGTCAACCATGATAGAACGTAAGGACCCGGATACTGGAAGCTGAACATGTTACCGACGTGTAATACCTACAGTAGACGGATAAGTAGATTAATTAAACATCAGTTGACGGGAGCCACCGTCAACAATAGGTGGTGGTGCTCTCTCAAGAGAGCAATTAGAGTAGAGTCCATAGCTTTTAGCAAAGGATCTAGCTTTAGAGAAAGATAAAACAGAAAGAGAACTAGTAGCCAAGGTAGAGGAGGCGCTTAGGAGTGGCAACGCAGCTAGAGTACTAGCAGCGAGAACGGCACTGGACCAGTTCTTCGATTCGAAACACGAAGGTTGCATTGTCAGTAGATCACGTGCTCTAGGAAACGAGGGAGCAAAAGCTGTTAGCTGGGCCCGAGTGGCAGAGGCGAAAAGTGGCAACAAGTCTATGATTCGGTCTTTTAAAGACCAAAACGGACGCGTGCTACTTGATCCCAAGTAGATGTGCACGGCCTTTCAGCGGCACTTTGCCCAACTGTTCGTGCAGAGCGGTGCGCCGAACGAGGCAATAGACTCTCGAGCACGGACACC
This sequence comes from Eledone cirrhosa, assembly GCA_964016885.1. Taxonomy (NCBI): domain Eukaryota; kingdom Metazoa; phylum Mollusca; class Cephalopoda; order Octopoda; family Eledonidae; genus Eledone; species Eledone cirrhosa. The sequence continues at coordinate 26,409,877 of OZ024744.1, forward strand.
AAATCACCCGGTCTATGAGTTTTACATAGGCATGCCGGACTTGTTCTCTAGCGTCCTCGAAGCCGTCTACTGCAACTGCCAGCAGAACGGGAGAATTCCGAGTTCTGTAGGCAGGGGTGTAGTAACGCTGATCAGGAAAGACGATAACAAAGGGGACGAGACAAGTAGCTTCAGGCTCATAACTCTCCTAAATACAGAGTTAAAGATTTTGGCTAAGGTGTTAGCAACGCG
>OZ024744.1:26425107-26435107 GCA_964016885.1 Eledone cirrhosa
TGTATGTGTGTATGTGTGTGAGTGTGAGTGTGAGTGCGTGTGCCTGGCTTGGATAAATGGACTTCAGATTTAGTAGGATATGTCAGTCGTATTTTCTCGTAAGTTCCTCCAAGAAGCAAGAAATTCTACCGTTTTATATTCAGGAACAACACCCACAATGTTGGTGGTGGTGGTGTTGTTGGTTGGGGTGGCGGTGGTGTCGGATTGTGTTGTTGTTGTTGGTGGTGTTGTTGTTGGTGGTGGTGGTGTTGTTGGTTGGGGTGGCGGTGGTGTCGGATTGTGTTGTTGTTGTTGGTGGTGGTGTTGTTGTTGGTGGTGGTGGTGTTGTTGGTTGGGGTGGTGGTGGTGTCGGATTGTGTTGTTGTTGTTGGTGGTGGTGTTGTTGTTGGTGGTGGTGGTGTTGTTGGTGGGGGTGGCGGTGGTGTCGGATTGTGTTGTTGTTGTTGGTGGTGGTGTTGTTGTTGGTGGGGGTGTTGTTGTTAGTGGTGTTGTTGTTGTTGTTGGTGTTGGTGGTGTTGGTGGTGTTGTTGTTGGTGGTGTTGTTGTTGTTGGTGGTGGTGGTGTTGGTGTTGGTGGTGTTGTTGTTGGTGGTGTTGTTGTTGTTGTTGGTGGGGGTGTTGTTGTTGGTGGTGGTGTTGTTGGCGGGGGTGGGGGTGGATTGTGTTGTTGTTGTTGGTGTTGTTGTTGGTGGGGGGTGTTGTTGTTGGTGGTGTTGTTGTTGTTGGTGTTGTTGTTGGTGGTGTTGTTGTTGTTGGTGTTGTTGTTGGTGGGGGTGTTGTTGTTGTTGTTGTTCGTGGTGTTGGTGTTGTTGTTGGTGGTGGTGGTGTTGTTGTTGGTGGTGGTGGTGTTGTTGTTGGTGGTGGTGGTGTTGTTGGTGGTGTTGGTGTTGTTGGTGGGGGTGGTGGTGGTGTTGGATTGTGTTGTTGTTGGTGGTGTTGTTGTTGGTGGGGGGTGCTGTTGTTGGTGGTGTTGTTGTTGGTGGGTGTGTTGTTGTTGGTGGTGTTGTTGTTGCTGGTGTTAGTGTTGTTGTTGGTGGTGTTGGTGGTGGTGTTGTTGTTGGTGGTGGTGTTGTTGTTGTTGGTGGTGTTGGTGTTGTTGGTGGTGTTGGTGGTGGTGTTGTTGTTGTTGGTGGTGTTGTTGTTGTTGTTGGTGGTGTTGGTGTTGTTGTTGGTGGTGGTGGTGTTGTTGTTGGTGGTGGTGGTGTTGTTGTTGGTGGTGGTGGTGTTGTTGGTGGTGTTGGTGTTGTTGGTGGGGGTGGTGGTGGTGTTGGATTGTGTTGTTGTTGGTGGTGTTGTTGTTGGTGGGGGGTGCTGTTGTTGGTGGTGTTGTTGTTGGTGGGTGTGTTGTTGTTGGTGGTGTTGTTGTTGCTGGTGTTAGTGTTGTTGTTGGTGGTGTTGGTGGTGGTGTTGTTGTTGGTGGTGGTGTTGTTGTTGTTGGTGGTGTTGGTGTTGTTGGTGGTGTTGGTGGTGGTGTTGTTGTTGTTGGTGGTGTTGTTGTTGTTGTTGGTGGTGTTGGTGTTGTTGTTGGTGGTGTTGTTGGTGTTGGTGGTGTTGTTGTTGGTGGCGGTATTGGTGCTGTTGTTGTTGGCGGTGTTGTTGTTGTTGTTGTTGGTGGTGTTGGTGGTGGTGGGGGGTGTCGGTGGTGTTGTTTGTGTTGTTGGTGGTGGTGGAGGTGGTTGGTGGTGGTGTTATTGGTGGAGGTGGTTGGTGGTGGTGCTGTTGGTGGTGGCGGAGGTGGTGCTTTTGTTGTTTTATTGTTGTTCGTGGTAGTGGTGGTGTCGTTGATGTGTAAACACAGATAGTTAAATCTTCTCCCTTGTTGAAGATCCAAGATTTGACTACAGTGACTTTACGGATTTTTGGTGAAATATATTTCTTTAATGAAATATATACAAGGAGGATTAATCATTTTTTAAAAGGTAATATTTGAAGCTCTAGTTAAACTTTAATAAGTTACCTACCTAGCTATGTGTGATTACACACTCTACAAAGCAAAGAATCGCTGCTTTCACCATTAACGGGATCTTCTGAAACTTCAGCAGATCCCGTTAAGGGCGGTGAATTGGCAGTATCGCTGGAGGGTCGGAGATGATTTCCAGCATAGTTACGTCCCTATACGATCTGAGTTCAAATCCTGCCGAGGTTAACTTTGCCTTTCATACTTACAGGGTCGATAAAATAAAGTACCAGTAATGCACTGGGTAATTTGCTGCCCTTGTGCCTAAAGTAGAGACAATTATATATATATATATATACATATATAGTAATAATAATAATAATATACATATATAGTAATAATAAAAATTTGAAGACTAAAATCAAAAGAGGGCTCGATAAGGATAAATATATATCAAATATATAAGAACCGTAGAGCAAATATTTATTGAAATAACAGATTAAAGTTTAAGAAAAGAATCGATGCTTTCACCCTTAACTGGATGTTCTGAAGTTTCAGAAGATCCCGTTAAGGGTGAAAGCAGCAATTCTTTGCTTAAGCTTTAAGCTGTTATTTTAATAAATATATACATATATATATATACATACATATATCTATATATATACATGTATATATATATATATATATATATATATATATATATATATATATATATATATATATATATATATATATATGTGTGTATATATATATATATATATATATATATATATATATATATATATATATATATATATATATAAATATATATATATATATATATATATATATGTATATATATATATATACGAGTAAGAATATTTTCGAAACGGCGAGTTGATTTGAAATTATTAGAAATGTTAGCTTTCTCCGAGGTTTCTTAACCCCACTGTCAGGCTAAATAATTTCTTTAATTGCTTTAGTCAAAATACGGCGATAGCTAACATTTCTAATAATATATATATATATATATATATATATATATATATATATATATATATATATGTGTGTGTATATATATATAACCAAAATTAGTTAAATTAAATTAAATTAAGGGACCCATGTCCGAGTCATGCGCCATATCCACCGTAGAATAAGCTCAAAGATTCCAATGAATAGATCCGAGCATTTTATATGAACTAGAAATTGATTGACATATATATATATTTAAAATAAACAGATGAAACAATCACAGGGCATAATTTCTAAAGTGTGTAATCCCACATAGCTAGGTAGGTAACTAATTAAAATTTAACTTGAGCTTCAAATATTACCTTTTAAAAATTGATTAATCCTCCTTGTATATATTTCATTAAAGAAATATATTTCACCATTAATCCGTAGAGTCACTGTAGTCAAATTCCGGATCTTCAGAGCTGGCATATCTAAGAACTGACTAACTTCCTGATGAGGTCATAGCTATTCAATGGCTATCATCGAAATACATATAGCAGTAAATAAAGGATTATGAGTTCATGCAATTGACTTATGTTTCGTCACTATTATAACTCCGGAACTTATATCTTCGTTGAGTGCTCCCTATCCGCATACTGAAGTACTGGATTTTACCAACACTTACTTTCTTACTTACCCCATGCTCCACACCCTGTTGAGCTCCTCATACAGTAGCGGACCGCAGCCAATATGAATAAACTCACCACTCTGGCATCACTGAAGGACATCCCATTACCGGATAAAAGAGAATACACCAGGAATCTCACTAAGAGTACTGACTCCCTAATACGCAGGATGAGGTGGAGGGCTTACCACTTTGATAGAGTAAACTCCAATATTAATAACCAAAAAACCATGGAGTCCCTCTTCAGATCAAGAAGAACCCCCCCCCCCCCCCCACACACACACCATCACCACCACCACAACAGACTATTGGAAGAGTTCGAGAACGAAATGATTGGCATCATTTCCAACATCAAATTTTCCGACCAACCATACCGGGGTCGAGAGAATCTTAGACGACTGGAACATGGAATTACCGAGCTTAAGGAATCTACAGGAATACTCGTCCATGCCGACAAAACCAACAACCTTTACAGCATGGACGTTCAATTTTACCATCAGCTAATCCTAAAGGAATTGAGAAAAAGCTACAAAAAAACGCCCGCTGCTACCCTGGAGGATATCAACATCAAGGCTTATGAGATCGTATCTGGTCTTGGCATAGATGGTAGGACAGCCCCATACCAACCAAGGGAGCCGAGGATTACCATTAAGGACCACAAACCAAACTTCGAGTCTAACCTGCCGGTCAGACTGATAGCCTCTTCCCGGTCAGACATGGGGGTTATTAAGAAAAGCATTTTAGATAGGATGCTGCCCACACTTAAGAGTAAAATATGGTTACAACTCTGGTCCTGCACCAGCCAGGTGCTGGACTGGATTACATTTTTACCCGACAAACATAGGACTATCTTCATACAACTAGACATCAACAATTACTACTCCTCTATCTAGCCCATAGTCCTGAACAAGGCACTCATATTCGCGATGAATAGGACAGACCTACACGCGACGAGGTCCGAATCATACTTGCCACCAGAAAGACCCTGATCCGATTCGGTGGGGACATATGGACCCGGAGCGACTGGCCAAATAATTTTGACATTACAATGGGCTCCAGTGACTCCGCGCAGCTAACGGACTTGGTTGGGATATACATACTCTACGAGATCAGGAGAGAATTACTCACCCTGGGTGGCGGGCTGTACCGAGACGACGCATTCTTTCACCGTAGTGGACCACAGCACCACAATAGTCGAAAATATGAAGAGGAGAATTAGGCACTACTTTAGCAAGGTAGGACTTAAAGTAGAGATGGAACCCAATAGAAAAGTAGTGAATTTCCTGGACACCACCCTCAAACTCAACACCAAGTTACACCACCAATATCATACACCCAATGAGAAGCTGGTCTATATCAACGCTGGGTCCAATCACCCTAGATCTATAGTTAAGGCCGTAGCTAAGAATGTCTCTGACAGGATCTCTAACTTGTCGGCCAATAAAGAGATCTTCAATAGTAACGCTGATTACTATAACTCAACGCTAGCTAAGGCGTCCCACAGCCATAGGATCAGCTATAACCCTCAGGGACATGATCGAGATGACCCAAGGGTACCCCACCCCAATACCCTCAGGGGCATGAGTCGCCCACCTAATACCTCGGTGACCAGTAGTAACACTCCCAGACCCCTATCCGTCACCACCCCCGGTAAAATGTACCGCATACCCCACCGGTCTACTACCTACAACGCTGAAGACCACTGTGCTGCGGAGTATAGGCACCCCTGCACCGGCCCCACCACTCGCCGAACCCTAATTGAGCAGGGAGGCCGCACCTCGCAGGTTTATAGCCCCACGGTGGGCCCATATAACCCTCTTGATAGTGACACCAACCGAGCTCGACGTGAGCTGTGCACAACCACGGGATGGCCCACGACGGCGGACACCCAACAACCCCGCAAGAATAGGACCAGGAAGGTCACATGGTATAACTCTCCGTACTCGGTGGGTCTACGTACCAGCCTGGCTAGAACATTCTTTCGAGTACTGGATAAATATTTCCCTAGGGCCCACAAGTACCATAAAATATTCACAGGCACACGGTGAAACTTTCCTACTCAATCACACGCTCCGTAACCCTGCACATAACTGGCATAAATAGGAATAGGCTCATGCCTCTAATACCACCGTAAACCCCGGAGCCACTCAACTGAACCGGCACGCGGGAGGTACCAGAACCCGGACAGACCCAACTAGCACACCGGAACCCAACGACCCTGTGCTGATTGCGAAGGCTACCCAGCCAACCCCGAGTGCTGGTAACCACGCGGTACATGTGGTGGGGCTTAAGAAGTCATGTAATTGCAGAGACCCATCACTATGCCCCCTTAGTAATGAATGCATGACGAAAAACGTAGTCTACAGGTGCAAGGTCACAACAGCTAACTCGGAGCACCACTTCATAGGAACCACAGCGACGAGCTTCAAAGTTAGGTGGTATAACCATCGCCATTCCTTTAACAGAATAGATAAGAGGAAATGTACGGCCCTTTCTGAATTGTTCTGGAAGCTCAAACTTGAAAAGACCCCGCACTCTCTGGTCTGGTCCGTGGTTAGAAAGGTTCCCCCAGACAGAGGCGTGTCTGGTATTTGCAACTTCTGTCTTAGTGAGACACTCGAGATACTTCATGGCGGAACCAAGCTATTAAACAGAAGGGCCGACTTATTCGGTGCTTTCAGACACCTAAGGACGGGAACTTTCCTCAAACTATATGGATAAACCCCGGTTAAGGCCTCCTACAACGCCCCCCCCCCCCTGTAGGTCCCCTACACCCCCGTACCAATGACCAATGGACAATAACAACCACCCATAGTTTGTGGTCCCTATGCTGGATGGTCCACCGGATCCTCTACTGGTTAGGAGTCATCAAAACCATGTTTATTTGAACCTGAGGAACATGAGGAACCCCCGGGAGAGGCCCACGCAGGAAGAACAATTATCCCAAGGTACTAACCCTATACGCATTAATGAGTGCCCGCAACCGTGCATTGTGTGTGTATACTGGGACTGCGTGAATGTACACACTCATGTGAACGCAACATAATACTAATACCCCAGGTTGGATTGATAAATGTTCGAGTGTATACTTAAGAGTATATTTGTATATACTCTCTTGTATGAGTGCACATGTGTGTATAGACATACACGCGCATCCAGAAGTATAAAAGTGTGAGTAGGTATATATGTCTGTACTAAGGGATTCACCTGAGCTCCAAAGCCCCCAAGCTATTGCTGGGAAGATATATATCATACTCTACCTTTGTCTAGTCTAAACAATAGCTTTGCAAAACACGCAATTTACTTTTCTTTAAAAATAACACCCACCTAGTTTTATGTCTGCCTTATACTTGTATCTGGGGGCCTCTGTTGTATATATATATATGCACTTGTGCGTACATATATATATATATACACACCTGTATGGATTTGTGTGTGTAGATGTGTGTGTCTGAGGGGGTAGGTGTGAGTGTATGTACAAGTCAACCAACATAAGCCTTTAATTTTCTAAACTATCTAAGTATTTGACTCTAACCAATATTTTAAGTATTACCACCCCACATTAATTCTTCAATTTTGATGTGTGGATGTGTGTGTGTGTCTGTGGAGGTGGGTGTGAGTGTATGTGCAAGCCAACCTACATAAGTCTTTTTATTTGTAAATTTTCTACTCTAACCATAATTTTCAGTAACACCACTCCACATAAATTCCTCAATTTAAGAATGACCTGTAGTATCTATTTCATACTTTTAACCTTAATTGAATATATATCTGACCAGGAATGCTTTTTGTGAAAATCAGTCATATGGAACTATTGTCATCTTGCCTGACGGTTTGAACTTTACAACACCACCTGCCTCTTTGAGGTCAAATACCAACCCTACTAGCATCTACAAACTGACCAATGATAATTAAGACTATTCCTGCGGACAACATTCAATTATTCCTAACGAGGTCATATTACCCAAGGCTCTGATACCATCAACACTATAAACACAGAGCTGGCATATCTAAGAACTGACTAACTGCCTGATGAGGTCATAGCCATTCAATGGCTATCATCGAAATATATATAGCAGTAAATAAAGGATTATGAGTTCATGCAATTGACTTATGTTTCGTCACTATATATATATATATATATATATATATATATATATATATATATATATATATATATATTTGGCGGAGTCATTAGAACGTTGATTATAATGCTTTATGGTATTCGTTCCTTCTCTCTGAGTTTAACTTTGCCCTTCATTCTTCCGAGGTCAATAAAAAAGTACCAGTCTAGTACTGGGGTTGATTCTCCCTCTATATCTCTTTCTCATTTACTCTCTCTCATTTTTTCTCTTTCTCTGGAAGAAATCTGCTGTCTGGAGAGGAGATGGGCTCCGCCAGGCTTAACATACCCAAGAAATGTCCTATGTCAATACGGCGTCCCTACGACTGTATCAGGAGTTACAGGAACATATTTACGTAGATATATATATCCACGCGTTTCTAAAATCAATGAATATATTCTAAACATGTTAAATGAATGTAAATGTCTTTGAATAACATTAATTAATTCAGCAATACCAACAATAGCGTGAGAATGGCTGACATGTACATACATATATATATATATATATATATATATGCATACGTATACATATATACATACATACATATATGTGTGTATATATATATATATATATATATATATATATATATATATATATATATATATATATATATATGTGTGTGTGTGTGTATATACATGCATACATACGTACATACGTACGTACATGGATGCAAACATTCATATAAATATACGCAAATAAATACATACATATATATATACATTCATATACATACATAAATACACACATACATTTAAATATAAATACATAAATAGTTATATGCAAACATAGGTAGGGTTTCTCCCTACGGCGGATGCGGGGGTAGATCCTGTAGTAGTGGGAGAAGAGCGGAGTGGAAGAGGGACGGAGTAGGGAGGTATTTAATAAGGTCATTAAGTTAAGTAGATAGGTGGCTTTGTAGATATTTAATTAGTTAGGAAAGCGCTGTGTATGTGTGTGTACTCCATGTATGAAGCTTGTGTGTATTTAATTAAAGGTAGCAAGGTGGGTATAGGTGGCTTTCGTGCAGGATGTGAATGGATGTGTTTCGGATGATTGTCATGTGGTTACCTGAGTACATATATTATGACGGATGGCATGGAAAGGTGATTGGTTGGTTAGGTAGACTGGGTGATTGAGACTTACTGAACGAGGAAGTGGAGGATGAGGAAGGCGTCAAATATAAACGGGTAAACAAATATTATATATATATATATACTACACACACACACACACATACACATATATATATGTAGTTTATATATTTATATATATATACATATATATATGTATACACACACACACACATATATAGTTATATATAGATGTATTTATGTATATATATATATATATATATATATATATATATATATATATATATATATATATATATATATATATATAATTGGTGGTGGATGCTTAAAGTGTCCGTATGCGGTAGGCCGTATGAGCACTCGAAGCCCTGGTAGAGCAGAGTATGATTTCACAGAAAGAAGAGAATCTGTGTTGCGAGGAATGGAATTTATAGGACATATTACAATTGTTTCTCGGGCGACCAGCTCGAGGCACGATCGATGTGGTGATCAAACCTGGCTCTGAAATCGGATACGTATCGATTCTACGAAGCAGATTTTCCTATTGGAAAATATGCTTCGTAGAATCGAGAGGTATCCGAGGCCAGCAATTACCCAGTGTATTACTGGTACTTTATTTTATCGACCCCGTAAGGATGAAAGGCAAAGTTAACCTTGGCGGGATTTGAACTCAGAATGGCAAGTAATAATAATAATAAATGTAAAGACTAAAATCCAAAGAGGGCTCGATAAGGATAAATATATATCAAATATATAAGGACCGTAGAGAAAATATTTATTAAAATAACAGATCAAAGTTTAAGCAAAAAATCGCTGCTTTCACCCTTAACGGGATCTTCTGAAACTAAAAGAATCAATCTGTGAAAGCAGAAGAAAACATTTCGAAAAACGTTGCAACCGAAGGAAGACAAGAAGACGATATTTTGGTTCGTGGCGACGTTCCCTGGCGATGAACGGAAAAAACGAAGATAATACGTGGAAAGACAAAATATGTGGAAAGACAAAACCACGTTTATGGTATAAATGAAGTCGTAGACTAACATTCTATTTAGGAAACCGAATGATTCTCGGCTTCAGTGTTAAGAATAATGTAAATAAATTACAGAGGTAAAACAAATCAACAAAAATTAAATATATACATGCACGCATCCATATACGTACATATACATGCATACGCGAAAATACCCGCCATGGGTATGCAAATACAAGCACGTATACAAAACAAACAAACACGCATGCACATACAGAACCCACGCAACGCCTGTACC
>OZ024744.1:26440107-26447607 GCA_964016885.1 Eledone cirrhosa
CTTCGGTCGACGTTATATACCCCTTCCTTTCAGTCAACGCCATCACCCCTTCCTTCATCAGTCATTTCTAATGTGTGACGGACAAATACACACGGCTCTTATTATATAACTAGGGCGGTTGATTGGCAGTATCGGTAGAGGTTCGGGCGCCATGCTTTGACGCATAGAGTTACGGCCCTTGCCATTCTGAGTTCAAATCCCGCCGAGGTTAACTTTGCTTTTCATCCTTACGGGGTCGATAAAATAAAGTACCAGTAATACACTGGGTAATTGCTAGCCTTGTGCCAAAAGTAGAAACAATTATATAACTAATGTTTATGAAAAACATTTGAAAGAGTTTCGTTATGAATTTTTAGGGTTGTGAGCAACAACCTGTTGAAGCTCATCTGTATACGTGGCGGTAGCTAGCTCGACTAATATTAAAAACCGATATACAATAAGTATATACATGTGAATAACGCTATGTTGGAGCACCAATGCTAATTTTCCCAGCTGCAGTTGTTTAACTAAGACAACCAAGGCCTAATGGTACCTGCCAACCATTTCAAGATGGGTACAGCTGTAGAAATACAATGAATCGCCCTTTAAATGAAAAAGTCTGTCAAAAACATTAATGTATTGATCTAATGTATAATAACCAAATAATTGTTTCTACTTTTGGCACAAGGCCAGCAATTATCCCAAATAATGGTTACTGGTTTAGGCATAAGGTCAGCAATTTGGGGAGAGGAAAAAGTTGATTCAATCGACCCCAGTACTTTAATTTATGGACCCTGTAAGGATGACAGGCAAAGCTAACCTCAGCGGAATTTCAACTCAGAATGTAAAGGGCAGTAACTCTATGCTGCAAAGCATGGTGTCCGATACTCTACCGATTCTGCAAATTCACCGCCAAAATAATATTGCATAGATATGTATGGAATTTACAGTTACCACATTCAGAACCAGACACACACAGCATTTCAACTCATTGATGGGAGAGCAAATCTCGTTCGTAACCAAAATACATGTGGTGTGGTTAACAACACATATTTGTGCGAAAGAATAAGTAGAAATCAAGATAGTTGCTATTTATGCATAACTTAAGACATCAAGTGTACCTCACTACAACCACTAAAACTATTACCACACCACCACCACAACAACAACAACAACCACCACCACTACTAACCACACCACAACAACAGTAACATCTACATCATCTGCAACTACCACACCACCACAGCCATAACAACCACCACCATCACTACCACCACCACCACCATCACCACCATTAGCACCACCACCACCACCACCACAACCACCACTATCACCACCACTATCACCACCACCACCACCACCACCACCACTATCACCACCACTAACACCACCACCACCACCACCACCACAACCACCACTACCACCACCACCACCACCACCACTAGCACCACCACCACCACTAGCACCAACACCACCACCACCAACACCACCACCACCACCAATCAATACTTTCACTATAATTACAGAAAAAAGATGAAAGGCGAGACGTGAAAATAATGAGAGTCTGTAGATTTCTGTCCCTCTGTGTGTGTGTATGTTTGTGTGTGTGTCTGTGTGTGTGTGATTGTGCATGTGTGTGTGTGTGCATTTGTGTGTCTTTGCGTGTGTGTATGAGTATGTATGTGTGTGCGTATCTGTGTGTGTCTGTGTATATGTCTGTGTGTGTGTATGTGTGTGTGTGGTAGAGTGATGTGTGTGTGTGTGTCTGAGTATGTGTGTGTATTTTATTCTTGAACCTGAATATGTATTGTCAAACAAACACCACCATACACATTTATATATATGTATTTATTAAGGTATATATATATATATATATATATATATATGACGGCTGCAAACTACTAAGAGTATTGCAATCGCCTGTCAGATTGCAGAAATAGTGCTGTTTTAGGCTACGGCCAGCCACATGAACCTGTAACATATCCTGAGCAAGCGATGCCTGTGATATTAAGGTTTTTTTAAGTGGGGAAAGGCCTTGCACTCGACCAATCCCACTCTCTGAACATCGAAACACTACCCGAAAAGGAGAACTGGTCAATATCACAGGATGCTTCCGAAGCCGCAGATATTTTTCAGTTTCCCTCTCTTAGAAAGGTGTTGCGACAACAACTGGGGGCCTTTCACTCCTAGGTAAAAAAAAGAAGTACTATTTGGATGGCCGTTGACTCTGCTGAGTTCCTCCGCCCTTTCCCGGGTCTTTTATTTCATCCCGCAGGGTGTCCAAATATCACCACCCTCACCAAGCAAGTTTGGTGGAGTTGCCGGTTTAGTCGCCGACGACCCGAACATCAGACTGGCAGGTAGTACTGGGATACATGTTACCAGTAGTACCTGACATAATATATATATATATATATATATATATATATATATATATATATATATATATATATATATATATATATATATATATATATATATATATATAAAATATGATAATACAAGGACGATTTGTTAAGTCTTCATTACAATTATTGATTGCTGACGCGTGTTTCGCTATTGACCAGCTCAAGGTTCGTGCTGTATCTATCTGGCGCGACTCTGGAATCAAAAGCTCGTCGGCTCTATGTTATATTAATGAAACAATGAATATCTAAGCATATAAATGCCTAACGCGTGTATATATATATATATATATATTTAAATATATATATATATATATATATATATATATATACACATAAATATATATATATATATGTATATATATATATATATATATATATATATATATATATATATATATATATATATATATATATATATATATTTATGAAAATAAGGAGCTGCATAGAAATAAGGAGCTGCATAAAAATTATACAAAGACTACGCTAGATAATTTGAACCATTTCAATAGTGAGGGTCTTAAAATAGTCTCGGATCTCGGCCTTGATAAGTATACCCAGCCGTATTACCCTAGAGAACCGAGATTCACTCTTAAGGATCATAATGTAGACTTCATTAGTAACCCCTCTGTTATACTCATCTGTCCTTCTAAGTCCGATATAGCCATAATCGGTAAAAAAATCCTTGACCTTATTATACCAGATGTTAGGGATAAAGTTAATTTTAACCTATGGGGGAACACTAACGAAGTTATAGATTGGTTCTCTGGGATTAATAAACTTGAATCTAATAAGTTTATCCAGTTCGATATTGATGCCTACTACACATCGATTTCACCCATCCTCCTCAATAAACCCTTAATGTTGGCCATGAGAGTGTCCAGCCTTACACGATCACAGGTAGATATTATACTAGCAGCCCGTAGAACTATCATTAATTTTGAGGACACATTTTGGACCCGTAAAAACACGCCCAACAATTTCGACGTTACAATGGGTTCGAGTGATTCGGCCCAGGTAACAGATCTTGTTGGGTTGTTCCTCCTAAATGAACTATATGTTACCTTTCCACACCTTAAAGGCGGACTATATCGTGATGATGCATTGTTTGTGATTAACTCTAGCACCAACAATGTCGAGCATAATAGGAAGAAGCTTTATAAGTTTTTTAAAAGCTATAACCTTTCGATCACGATAGATAGAAACGATAGAGCGGTCAACTTTTTAGATGTGACTTTGGACTTGGTCACTAATAGTTTTAAACCCTTCCATAAGCCTAATGAAATACTTTCTTATGTTAGTCCCAATTCTAACCACCCCAAATCTATGATAAGCTCTATAATTAAGGGTGTATCTAATAGGATTTCTACACTCTCTAAGGACGTAGGAACATTTAATGAACATGCGGAGTACTATAATAATGCCCTAGCTAATTCCGGTTACTCTAGTAAAATACATTATAATAATAGTAACCTTAGAAAGTCTCCGCTTACTTATAATAATAATAACATAATATCCCATAACATGGCCATGAATGGGAGTAGGAAGCATAATAATCGTAGTAATTACATAGGTGTATCTGAACCCATCCATAAATTAACCCACCGGACTCGTAATAGGGAATATAATACCTCTTGGAATCAAGTCGAACCCTCTGAGCGCTCACTCATTGGTGATGCTTTTGCTAGATCTAATTCTAATAATGTTGTTTCTACTGATCCTATTATTGGCCCTAACCCTTTTGATAGGATTCCAGACAGCAGCAGATATACTAAAGGTAGAAACGGAAAGAGACTTAATGGAATTTCGGCTGATTCTAATAATGCGGTTTTAACTAACCCCTGTAGTAACCCTAGTCTTAATAATGGGATATTGGATAATGGTAGGGTCGGAAAGGATAAAAATAGAAGGACACTAAATACTTATTTTAACCCGCCATATAATCAGGAAGTATTAACTAATATCCCTAGGTCTTTCTTTTCTATCTTAGAGAAAAATTTCCCCCTTCCCATAAATACCATAGTATTTTTAATAAAAATGTTATTAAACTTTCATTCTCTACCACCCTAATATTAGTTCTCATTTAGCTAGCACTAACAATAGGAAAATTAGGGATGGATACTCCTCTCTACATACTACTAGTCTGAACAGATCTACAAATGCCTTACCACCAGAGCAGACCTTATCTAATAGTAATCCTACGTGTAATGCATCACTACTTCAGCCAATCAATAGCACCCGGAAATGTAACTGTAGAGTGAGTGCTAACTGCCCTTTAAACGGTAACTGCCTCTCTAAGAACATCGTTTATGCTTGCGTAGTTATAACTAATTCCTCTAATAGAACTTATATAGGCTCTACATCTAACACTTTTAAGACCAGGTTTAATTCTCATATCTCTAATTTCAAACATGTTAAGTTTAAGAATTCTACTTCTTTAGCACACTATATTTGGGATCTTAAGGGGGCTAATATACCATATAGCCTTAATTGGCGTTTAGTAGCACGCTCTAATAACCTTTCTACACGTACTAAATTTTGTAATCTCTGTATCCTCGAGACACACTCTATAATTTTCTCTAGTGAATCCTTACTTAATAGAAAGTCTGAGATATTCTCTTCTTGCCCCCACGCTATTTCTAATTCTTACTTTTATTATAAACCTAAAGGTTCTAGTAGTGTAAATTGTATCCATTAGCTGATATATTCCATTACTTATTTTTTTAGTTTAGGTTCTTTTTGTTTACCACCATTATTATCATCATTATTATCATTGGTTTTTGACAACTTTTTATTCTAGCTCTCATAATCTTTTCGCTACTATACCATATCTATCTTCTTACACATTAAATTTTCACTATTAACACCTTATGAGTATATATCTGATTATATATTTTATATTATTTTATTTCATTTTATTTTATTTTATTTGGATTCTTCTTTGGATAACGCCCCCCCCCCCATGCACACATAAACTTATTGCTAACCCCTTCAAATATATTATGATTATATTTAATCCCACCTTTTTTATGCTCCTTTCTATTATATAATACAGTATATTGATTATGATTTTATTCTCCTTTGTAACCCTCATACATTTCTTTTTGTCTGTCCCTATTAGCCTACCATAATTCTGCTTAAGTCAGTTTTTTAGATATCGGTATGTAAATGATAGTAGAATATTTCATTCCTTTCTATATATATTTATAGTGAAATATTAATGTTTACGGATTTTGATCACTTAAACCATAGCTAATATTGTATTGCCTTATTAGGTATTTTAAATATTTTCAATATTAATTTATCAAATAGGGTTTTCTAGTCATTTATCCGGGTTGTTTCCTAACTTTTTACTTAACTGCATGTGAGACCTAAGTATATACTTTTGTTTTTGTTTTTTGATTTCCGGTCGATTTTATTTATTTATTTATTAATACTACTGTGCATAGTATTTTCTGTCTGGGCCTTATTCACTCATTCACATATGTGTCTGTTTACCAACCTTGTAATTATAAGTAATTATATATTATATGATGTTCATTATTTTATATTGAAGTTGTTATTCAACTCTTTGTAAATGTAATATTGATCTTTGTTACTTACCGATGATTTTATGTACCATTATGATATGTTAAATTTGATATATCATGTAAGATGTTCATATATTTTTGTACCATCATAATTTTGGGTATTGTACAATTTATATTTTTTTTCTCACCTGCTCTCTAACTATATATGAATTGATTTGTTAACTTACATGCCATTATATATTATATATTATTATATTATTATTATGGTGTTATTGTGACATCTATATTGTTTGTGTAAATTAACCGGAGATTATCTATTATATTATATTATATTATATATTATATAATTATATAGTTTATTATATATTATATGTGTTACTTTTAATCATTTCATTACTTCATGTTATACTGTATATTAGATATACGTATTATTTTTATTTTTATTCCTATTATGCTTATTTATATTTAAACTCTTAATAAGGTTTAATTTGTGCTGTTAATGATGGAAATGTGTATTGATGTATATGTATATGTGCGTACGTGTGCGTATATATATACATATGTATATTGTGCCTTTTAATTTTAATTTTAATTTTAATATTGTTACAAGCATATTATATTATATTATATTGTATTACATATAGTACTATAATTCCCGCTCTATATAACCACCTTTGTTTAGCTCTAGTTTTTTGCTTTGGACTATATTTGTAATATGGTTCAAAATGTTATCCACCTCCTTAGTGATTTTTATATATTTTTACCCATAATCTTCCAATACTTTAGTGTATGTACACTCCATATTCTTCGGAGTTTTCGGCTTGTATTGGCCGATAGTGCTTCTTGTGGTTTTGATTGCCCTGATGAGTCCTTAATAGGACGAAACATTGTTGGCTAATAAAGACTTTTGATGTATTGAAGGCTTCTTTGTTTTATTTTCATAATTCTTCGGCTCTGTTTAATTACATTGAGCTATACCTTTTACTGTCATTTCTATAATACGAAGAGGGTGTTTAACTCCAACACGCTCCAGTATTTTAATCCTTATATATATATATATATATATATATATACATATATATATATATATATATATATATATATATATATATATATATATATATATATATACATATATACATATATATATATATATATGTATATAGTAATAATAATAAATTTGAAGACTAAAATACAAAGAGGGCTCTATAATGATAAATATATATCAAAAATTTAAGATCCGTAGAGCAAATATTTATTAAAATAACAGATTAAATCTGTTATTTTAATAAATATATATATATATATATATATATATATATATATATATATATATATAAAAATAAATTATCGAGAATCGGAATTTCGGCCCACGAAATAACGAAACACAATCTTCGAAATGTGTGGCAAAGGGCTCAATAGTGTGGATAAAACAGAGCTATAACTATCGTTTAAATACCAACACACGGAGACAATGCTTAAAATCACTCGCACAGCCGAAAAAAAACGACCAGGAAAATTCGGGTCAGATAAATAATAATATAAATGAATGAAAATTCTTTATCCGGACCCGCAATAATGATGGC
>OZ024744.1:26452607-26505107 GCA_964016885.1 Eledone cirrhosa
GCTCTCTGGAGTAGTTTCCAGTAGTTTGAGAGTAAAGGGGAAGGAGTTCCTTTTTAGGTCCCAGACATGGGCGGCGGGTGTTGTTTGGTTGGACTTGTCCGGGCCCCAAAAAGAATGGGTGTGTGCGCACCAACGGGTCTTAAAGTTGATGGAGGTCATTCCGATATACGTTTCTCTCTCTTCATCATACACATATATATATATATATATTTATATATATATATATATATATATATGTGTATGTTTGCAGTGTGCTATATATATATATATATATATATATATATATATATATATATATATGTCCAGTGTGCTATATATATATATGTATATGTCCAGTGTGCTATATATATATATATATATATATATATATATATATATATATATATGTCCAGTGTGCTATATATACATATATATATATATATATATATATATATATATATATATATATATATATATATATATATATATATATATATTATGAAGAGAGAAGGAACATTTAGATATAATTAGTAATAAAATGTATCATACCTAAACTGCTCCTAGATTCCTCGACTATGTAGTTTCGTGGCATAAACAAAAACAGTACATCATAAAGATATAGAGCCCTTGCGAGGTCTGCCGACTTATCAAGAGGATACCTCATTTTACTAGCTTCAAGAACGCGTCTACACGACGTGAGAAAGAATCCCAAAAGGCGGAGGGGGAGATAGTCACGCGATATAACGGTCGAGAAACAGAGTTAACCCTCTTATAACCCCGAAGAAAATACCACGGAGGCGGAGGGGGTATTTATATCGAAGCCGCAGAAGAGGTGGTAAAGGAGGCGAGAAGTATGAGTAATGGCAGCTTTCCAGCAGTCACCACACTTCAAAGATTACTCGACCAGAGGGAGTTATGAACAATATATTTAGAAACACACAGATACATACGGACACACACATATACATGAATGTATCCACATCCAACCGTGAGTTTGGTGTCTTCGGAGCAATTATTCAGTGATTTTTTACATACTTGACCTCCTTTTCAACACAAGAGACATATAGAAACATATGTATATATTGACCCACAGTGGATTGACATCCATTATAATAATATAGCATGGCAATTTACGAACAAAGATTACAGTCATATTAAAGGACAAAATTAAAGTTAAAATTAAAATTTAAATTAAAATTAAAATAAAACATTGGCAATTTACGAAGATAAAGCAAGAGGAAAGTTTGAAGTAGCCAGTGTATGCAAGAGTCACACGCGCTGGCATGCACGCGTGTCCTATTTATACAAGATTATAGTGCGGCAGATTGTTACATGTAAAAAAAGCAGTCAAAGCAGGCAATCAAGAGCATCATGGGGGCTGTACTGGTAAAGCATTTTTCACACACACCTGTACGATATAGAAGCCCGTGTGTAGAGAAACACCAAAAATATCAAAAATATTACAAATGAGAAGCAAAACAGCACCACTGTTCTCGCACACACCACCAATCTCACAATCCAGGAAACGCAATTTATAGACTACATGTCCATCACACAATGGATTGTGAGATTCGAAACCGATTCGGTAAAGGTAACCATAGTGAGTACAGTGAAGTTTTTTAAATTTATTTTGAAACTTTTTCTTATTTGCTAAACCTTGATGTTCTGGCTCGTTAATTTATTAACATGCCATTGAACCACATTGGCATATGGTTGGACAATACATGTGTCCCTAGACGCTTTTTGCGTGTAGGGATATAAACTTTATTATTATATATATATATATTTCCAATGTACTATATACATATATATATGTCCAGTGTGCTATATATATATATATATATATATATATATATATATATATATATGGCCAGTGTGCTATATATATATATATGCATATGTCCAGTGTGCTATATATATATATATATATATATATATATGTGTGTGTGTGTGCCGTGTGATATATATATATGTATATATCTAGTGTGCTATATATATATATATATATATATATATATATATATATATCATAACTACAAATTAATTAACATATAAATATACATGAATAATCACAGCCTGATAATTTTTGCTTGCGTGTAACCACGCATAGCTAGTATAGGTAATATTTACCTTTAAGAGTGATTAATCTTCCTTGTATATATCCCATTAAAGAAATATATTTCACCAATTAATCAGATGGTAAGTCACGGAAAGTGGATATTATTGGATTGTCAACAAGGAAAGTGTAATAATGTCCAGGCATCCGTCCTTACAGAGTGAGTTCAAATCTTCATCTAGCCGTTACCACGGGTTGTGTCTACACAAGATAGCGTTTCGTTTCAGTGGCGTGAATAGGTATTCGACAACTAGAAATAGCAGTCAAATTCTCTTCAACAGAAATAGCTCTACAATTAAGGAGCCGTATATATATATATCTAAATCCAAAATTAAGATAAAATAAATTAAATGAATTTAATCGAAATGGAAATTATGGGTGTCATGTCATAATTCATGCGCCATATATCCTGGAAATTAAGCTCAAATATAAATCCGAGCATATTATAATAACTAGAAATTGATTAACATAAATATACATGAATAATCACAGGAGATAATTTTTGCTCGCGTGTAACCACGCATAGCTAGTATAGGTAGTATTTACCTTTAAGAGTGATTAACCTTCCTTGTATATATCCCATTAAAGAAATATATTTCACCAATTAATCAGATGGTAAGTCCCGGAAAGTGGATATTATTGGATTGTCAACAAGGAAAGTGTAATAATGTCCAGCTATCCGTCCTTACAGAATGAGTTCAAATCTTCATCTAGCCGTTACCACGTGTTGTGTCTACACAAGATAGCGGTTTCGTTTTACACGACATTATTACACTTTCCTTGTTGACAATCCAATAATATCCACTTTCCGTGACTTACCATCTGATTATTGGTGAAATATATTTCTTTAATGGGATATATACAAGGAAGGTTAATCACTCTTAAAGGTAAATATTACCTATACTAACTATGCATGGTTACACGCGAGCAAAATTGTCTCCTGTGATTATTCATGTATATTTATATGTTAATCAATTTCAAGTTATTATAATATGCTCGGATTTATATTTGAGCTTAATTTCCAGGATATATGGCGCATGAATTATGACATGACACCCATAATTTCGATTTAGATTAAATTCATTTAATTTATTTCATCTTAATTTTGGATTTAAATATATATATACAATTCCTTAATTGTAGAGCTATTTCTGTTGAAGAGAATTTGACTGCTATTTCTAGTTGTTGAATACCTATTCACGCCACTGAAACGAAACCGCTAGCTTGTGTAGACACAACACGTGGTAACGGCTAGATGAAGATTTGAACTCGTAGTGTGAGGACGGATAGCTGGACATTATTACACTTTCCTTGTTGACAATCCAATAATATCCACTTTCCGTGACTTACCATCTGATTAATTGGTGAAATATATTTCTTTAATGGGATATATACAAGGAAGGTTAATCACTCTTAAAGGTAAATACTACCTATACTAGTTATGCGTGGTTACACGCAAGCAAAAATTATCAGGCTCTGATTATTCATGTATATTTATATGCTAATCAATTTCTAGTTAATATAATATGCTCGGATTTATCTTTGAGCTTAATTTCCAGGATATATGGCGCATGCATTATGACATGACACCCATAATTTCGATTTAGATTAAATTCATTTAATTTATTTTATCTTAATTTTGGATTTATATATATATATATATATTTATATATATATATATATATATATATATATATGTATGTATATGTCCAGTGTGCTATATATATGTATATATATATATATATATATATATATATATATATATATATATAATTGTCCAGTGTGCTATATATATATATATATATATATATATATATATATATATGTCAAGTCTGCTATATATTATATGTATATATATATATATATATATATATATATATATATATATATATATATATATATATATATATATATATATATAGATGTCCAGTGTGTTACATATATACATATATATGTCCAGTGTGCTATATATATATATTATAGTGGTAGTAAACTGACCTCCCTGCCTCTGTTTCTATATTTACACACGGCACTGGACGGAATTGCTTTCATATCATTCATTCTCATCTCGGGAACAATTTTGAATAGCGCCAGTTCGTAATTTGAACTCCGGAATTTTATATTCTCCGAATGGACACATCCTTCTGACGAGAGTTTATCTTTGCAATGGAAGGCTGCAAGGACTGTCCATTTTATTTGAAACACGAAACCGATTCAGTAAAGGTAACCATAGTGAGTAGAGTGAAATTTTTAAAATTTATTTTGAAACTTTTTCTTATTTGCTAAACCTTGATTATATATGTTCTGGCTCGTTAATTTATTAACCTGCCATTGAACCACATTGGCATATGGTTGGACAATACATGTGTCCCTAAACGCTTTTTGCGTGTACGGATATATACTTTATTATTATTCTCCTCTTGGTCAAGAAAAAAATTTGGTCGTTCTGACTGCTGCTAGTTATAGTGGTAGTAGACTGACCTCCCTGCCTTTGCTTCTATCTTTACACACGGCACGGAACGGAATTGCTTCCATATCATTCATTCTCATCTCGGGAACAATTTTGAATAGCGCCAGTTCGTAATTTGAACTCGGGAATTTTATATTCTCCGAGTGAAAAGATCCTTCTGACGAGAGTTTATCTTTGCAATGGAAGGCCGCAAGGACTGTCCATTTATTTTTGAGACTCGAAACCGATTCGGTAAAGGTAACCATAGTGAGTACAGTGAATTTTATAAAATTTATTTTGAAACTTTATCTTATTTGTTACACACGGCACTGGACGGAATTGCTTTCATATCATTCATTCTCATCTCGGGAACAATTTTGAATAGTAAAGGTAACCATAGTGAGTAGAGTGAATTTTTTAAAATTTATTTTGAAACTTTTTCTTATTTGTTAAACCTTGATTATATATGTTCTGGATCGTTAATTTATTAACCTACCATTGAACCACATTGGCATATGGTTGGACAATACATGTGTCCCTAGACGCTTTTTGCGTGTAGGGATATATACTTTATTATTATATATATATATATATGTTGATTGTGCTATATATATATATATATTGTCATACTTTGGGAGGGTCATGTTGCCAATAAGAAACACACGCACCACGGTTTTTCTTATTGGCAACATGACCCTCCCAAAGTATAACAATATCGGTTTCAACACACGTTTTCAGATAAAGAATCTTGCTAAACCAACCAACCAACCGGAAATTTATAAATTCCTAAATTTATAAGTTCCTAAATTTATAAATTTACTATAATAAATTGAAGTGAAAACAACTGGTGCGTGTATTACTTATTGGCAACATGACCATCCCAAAGTATCAAAATATCGGTTTCCACACACGTTTTCAGATAAAGATTCTTGCTAAACAAATTCAGAAACGAAATATATATATATATATATATATATATATATATATATATATATATATATATGTATATATATAGCACACTGGACATATATATACGTATATATAGCACACTGGTCATATATATACCAAACTGGACATATATATATATATATATATATATATATATATATATATATATATATATATATATATAGTACATTGGAAATATATATATATATTAATATATATATATATATATATAAATATATATATATATATATATATATATATATATATATATATATATATATATATATATATATATATATATATATATATATATATATATATATATATATATATATATATATATATAGAGATAAATAGATAGATAGCACACTGGACATATATATATATATATATATATATATATATATATATATATAGTACATTGGAAATATATATATATATTAATATATATATATACATATATATATATATATATATATATAAATAGATAGATAGCACACTGGACATATATATATATATATAATTACCACACTGGACATCTATATATATATATATATATATATATATATATATAGCACACTGGACATATACATATATATATATAGCACAGGGGACATATATATATATATATATATATATATATATATACCACACTGGACACACATATATATAACACATTGGTTATATATATATAGCACACTGGACATATACATATATATATATAAAACACTGGACATATATATATATATATATATATATATATATATATATATATGACCAGTGTTTTATATATATATGTATATAGCACACTGGACATATATATATATATAATATGTAGAGTATCTATAATATAATATGATATGTAGAATATGTAGAATATATATAATATGTAAAGTCAAAAGTGAATGCCCATTACAAGGTAAATGCAACACCAAAGCCATTGTATATGCGGCTAAATGACAACCATCAGCAACAACCAACCAGCCACCAGCGAACGATATGTGGGTATGACACAAGACAAATTCAAAACGCTTTATTACTCACATGTCGCGTCTTTCCGACATCCAGAAAAAAGATTCACAACAGCTCTGGCTAGCAGAATATGGGATTTGAAAGACCAAGGTATCCAATATAAATTGAATTGGTCAATTTTGAACCAATCTAAAGAATATGCAAGAGGAACAAGAAGATGCACGCTTTGCATAAGTGAAAAATATTGGATTTTACAGAACCTTAAATCACCAAAAACCTGCCTAAATACAAAAATAGAAATTTTCACCAGTTGCCCACACATGAAATCACACTTGCTTTCCAGCTCATATAAACTTAACTCACTTTCAGATACTTATCCTCCATAAACTCTTATTCTTCACTTTCATTAAATTATCATCTTTACAGACTTCTCTTTCTGATTTACTTTCACTTTTAACTTTATTTTTAATTTTATTTTTATTTTTACTTCACATCCACCAGTAACCCCCCCCCCCATTTTACTTCCCCATTTTCTTTCACTACCTGATATCACATGTCAATTGCGTTTTCCATTCCAGATATATTCTGTTGTTTCGCAGCCGATTTTATATTTGTACTCATTTATTCATACGGCTGGTTTATAATCTGTATCTATGTGTGTGAGTGTGCTTATGTGTGTATACGTTCTGTATATGTATACGAACGCCTCCGTATATATGCGTGCGTACGTATATATATGTGTGTGTATGTGTGTTTTTATATCTATGTTTTTTACATACTTATTTATACGTGTGTGTGTATGCGGGTGAATGTATGTGTATGTGTATGTATATGTGTGTATATGTATATGTATATGTATATGTATGCATGGGTGTGTATGTATATATGTATATATATATATATATGGTCGTACGTGTGATTAGATATACATGTGGCGATATATATAAATATACGTGCCTCGTGTGTATGTATGTACGCATGCATGCGCTTTTGTCTGTACGTATTTGTGTGTATAAATATTTATATATATATGTGTTTGTACGTGCGTACCTATGTTTGTTTTCTTTTCTGTAGTGTTAATTGATTACTTTCTCCTTGATTTAAAATTTGTTTTCATTCTCATATATTGTTTCATTTTTATACATATATCGAGAATGACACTTCTTTTTACTATTACACTCCCTTCCTTCTTTATCTTCCGCATATAAGTGAACGGCGTGTGTGTGTGTTTATACGCGTGCTTTCATACTCTTATGTGTATTTAATACCTGTATCTGGATGCGTGTTAACTATATTATCTTACAAGTTCTTTTTCAACTCATATTACATACGTATTTGTGGTCACATATACACAAATATACTTGCCCTCATATATGTACTTACGCACACATTTTCACCATACACATGCATTTGTACATACACACATATGTACATTTGTGAGTGTATATTCATACATATACACATACCCTAACTATATTTCCTTATTTGTTTATATATCTCTTGCATTACTTTTATTTATATATTTTTTGCCCGTTAAACACTTGCATTTCTTGAGGAGACTTTTCAAATATTTCACTATGTTTTAAATTGCCTGATCTGACAAACGAATGAGGACGTTTTTCGTATTCGTCTTATTCGAGAAACCTCTGGTAATGAGGTAATATTGTATTGTTTATTATACACTAAATGTTGCTCTGGTACTGACATAGAGCACTCTTCACTCCTATGACTTCTACAATTTTCAAGGGAAACTTCAATACATGTATATATATATATATATATATATATATATATATATATATATATATATATATATATATATATATAGAGCACACTGGATATATATATATATATATATATATATATATATATATATATATATATATATATATAAAAGAATAGAGGTGTAACACACAAGTTATGATATATTGGTAAACGGAATAGAAAATGCTGACAAAATTGTTCACAGTGAAAAATAGTTTAATTAGGAATAAGTGAGAATTAGTAATAGTATTGGTTAGTATTCAGTTTTGGTTTTAAGTTTTACCGGTTGCGCATTTCTAATGCTTTTCAAAAATAATTTTGAGATGGAGCGTCCGTGATGTTTGCTCTGATCAGAGCAAACATCACGGACGCTCTCTGTCAAAATTATTTTTGAAAAGCATTATAAATGCGCAACCGGTAAAACTTAAAACCATTATAAATTTATGTATATATGTCCAGTGTGCTATATATATATATATATATACATATATGTCTAGTGTGGTATATATATATATATATATATGTCCTGTGGCTATATATATAAATATATATATATATGTCCTGTTGTCTATATATATATATGTGCAGTGTGCTTTATATATAAGTATATTCCCAGTGTGGTATATATATATATATTTATATAAATGTCCAGTGTGCTTTATGTATATATATGAATATGTCCAGTGTGCTATATATATATATGTCCAGTGTGCTATATATATATGTCCAGTGTGCTATATATATATATATGACAAGTGTGCTATATGTATATATATATATATGAGCAGGGTGCTATATATATATATATTTATATATATATATATATGTCCAGTGTGCTATATATGTAAGTATATGTCCAATGTGTTTTATATATATAAAAATATATATATATATATATATATATATATATATATATATATATATATATATATATATATATATGTCCAGTGTGCTATATATGTAAGTATATGTCCAATGTGTTTTATATATATAAAAATATATATATATATATATATATATATATATATATATATATATATATATGTCCAGTGTGCCATATATATATATGCATATGTCCATTGTGCTATATATATATGAATATGTTCAGTGTGTTATATATATATATATACATATATATGTCCAGTGTGCTATATATATATATATATATATATATATATGTCCAGTGTACTATATAAATTTATGTATATATCTCCAGTGTGCTATATATATATTTATATATATATAAATATATATATATATATATGTCCAGTGAGCTACACACA
This sequence comes from Eledone cirrhosa, assembly GCA_964016885.1. Lineage (NCBI taxonomy): Eukaryota > Metazoa > Mollusca > Cephalopoda > Octopoda > Eledonidae > Eledone > Eledone cirrhosa. The sequence continues at coordinate 26,462,119 of OZ024744.1, forward strand.
AATATATATATATATATATATATATATATATATATATATATATATATATATATATATATATATATATAAATGTATATGTCCAGTGTGCTATATATATATATATATATATATATGTATGTATATGTTCAGTGTGCTATATAATGTATATCTATATATATGTACAGTATGCTATATATGTATGTCCAGTGTGATATATATATATATATATAGGACTCTGGACATACATATATAGCATACTGGACATATATATATATGTGTATCTCCAGTGTGCTATATATATATATATGTCCACTGTGTTATATATATATATATATATATATATATATATATATATATATATGTCCAGTTTGCTATATATATATATATATATTAGAAAGTGAGGTTTTTTTACAAAATGAAAAATAACCGAGGTGTCCTACACGAATGAAAGTATAAAGAAAAAAAGATGAAATCGAAAATGCAACTGGAGTCTTATTTTTTTAAAAAATATATATATATATTTGGTTCCTTTAAAGGTTTCGCAGTTCTTCTGCTTTTCAAAACTTCAATTGAGATGAAGAGTCTGTGGATTTTTGTAAAAAAAACCTCACTCCCGAATATATATATATATATATATATATATATATATATATATATATATATATATATATATATATATAGGTATCCTCTTGATAAGTCGGCAGACCTCGCAAAAGCTCTATATCTTTATGTTGTATTGTTTTTGTTTATGCCACGAAACTACGTAGTCGAGTAATCTAGAAGTAGTTTAGGTATGATACATTTTATTACTAATTATATCTAAATGTTTCTTCTCTCTTCATAATGTACTTTTAGCTCTGATACTGGTTCAGTCTAGTCCAACCGGATTGGTCTGTCCCAGTTATTCATAGAGTAACATCGGTTAAGGTTGGCACCATTAACTCAAGGATGGATGTGGATATATTCATGTATATGTGTGTGTCCGCATGTATCTGTGTGTTTCTAAATATATTGTTCATAACTCCCTCTGGTCGAGTAATCTTTGAAGTGTGGTGACTGCCGGAAAGCTGCCATTACTCATACTTCTCGCCTCCTTCACCACCTCTTCTACGGCTTCGATATAAATACCCCCTCCGCCTCCGTAGTATTTTTTCGGGGTTATAAGAGGCTTAGCTCTGTTTCTTGACCGTTGTATCACGTGACTATCTCCCCCTCCGCCTTTTGGAATTCTTTCTCACATCATATAGACGCGTTCTTGAAGCTAGTAAAACGAGGTATCCTCTTGATAAGTCGGCAGACCTCGCAAAAGCTCTAAATCTTTATGGTGTATTGTTTTTGTTTATGCCACGTAACTACGTAGTCGAGGAATCTAGAAGCAGTTTAGGTATGATACATTTTATTACTAATTATATCTAAATGTTTCTTCTCTCTTCATAATGTAATTTTAGCTCTGATACTGGTTCAGTCTAGTCCAACCGGATTGGTCTGTCCCAGTTATTCATAGAGCAACATCGGTTAAGGTTGGCACCATTAACTCAAGGATGGATATGGATATATTCATGTATATGTGTGTGTCCGCATGTATCTGTGTGTTTCTTAATATATTATTATAATATATTTATATATATATATATATATATATATATATATATATATATATATATATATATATATATATATAGCAAATTGGACATATATATATATATATATATATAATACAGTGGACATATATATATAGCACACTGGACATATATATATATATATATATATATATATATATATATATATATATATATATATATATATATATATATAGCACATTGGACATCTACATATATATACAGCACACTGGACATATATATATATATATATATATATATATATATATATATATATATATATATATATATATAAATATATATAAATATATATATTTCGTTTCTGAATTTGTTTCACAAGGTTCTTTATCTGAAATCGTGTGTTGAGACCGATATTGTTATACTTTGGGAGGGTCATGTTGCCAATAAGAAACACACGCACCAGTTGTATTCACTTCAATTTATTGTGATAAATTTATAAATTTATAAATTTATAAATCTCTGGTTGGTTGGTTGGTTCCACAACCAGATAGTTGTTTATATATTGTCATAGTTCTTTCGTCACACACTCTGTGACCTCTTCAGTGACCGGGGATTCTTTCCTTTGTTTTTTGTGCCTCTCCTTTGTTCTGTCCTACGCCATTTTGTTTCTGTGTGTGTGTTTTTTAATGGAAAAACATATACCCAAGAGGAAGGAGCAGCCATTGGTGTTAGCATTGCAGGCGACATAGCTAACTTATTCATGGTATGGTGGGACAGTAGACTTAAACTTAAACTTAAAGAATAATTAGAAGACCCCTTAACCCTGATAATGTACTCCCGCTACGTTGATGATATAAACATCGTAGTGAAAACACCCCCACTAGAGAACAGTCAGGAACTAGAGAAAATAACAATGGAAAGCATCCAGCAAATAGCTAACTCCATCCACCTAAGTATTAGAGTTACTATAGACTACCCAAGTAAACACCCCAACCATCGATTACCTGTATTAGACACAGAGCTCTGGTTAGATACCATTAATAACAAAAAACAAATCCTCCATTCCCATTATGCCAAACCCATGATTTCCAAACATCTGATCCACCGAAACTCGGCCGTTTCGGACCATACCAAAATCAACATGCTGATTGCGGATTTGGTACGGGTGATGAGAAACGTGTCCCGCATGTGCAACCCCGAAGAACTAGAGAGACACATACAACACTTCATCCACCGTATGCAGTTCTCTGGCTACAATCAGAAAGATAAAATCAGAGTATATAGAGGAGCCAGAACCAAATGGGAAAAAAATGGTAAATAATGACATAAATGGGACCTGCCCCTTGTATAGGAGCAAATTTTGGAATAGTATAGAAAGAACTAGGAACAAGGCTAATAGAATAAACTCATGGTATGATAGCAATAAATACCAGAGTTTAATGTTCATCGATACAACCCCTAGAGGTGAATTAGCTTACAAATTTAGAAGGGCACTAGAGAAACATAAACTCAATATTAAGATAGTAGAAAGACCAGGTACCTCCATAAAAACACTTATTAGCAATACATACCCTTTTCAAAAACCCTCATGTATAGATAAGAAATGTATAATCTGTAAAATAAGCCCCCATATTAACAGTAAAACTAGAAATGTAGTGTATAGCATAAGATGTACTGAAGGACAATGTAGAGATGAGAACATAGTGTACATAGGTGAGACAGCTCGTAGTGAAGGGGAACGGATAAATGAACACTGGCGAGACCTTCAAGATAGTAAAGAATCATCTGTACTCTACCAACATGCTAAAATAGAACACAAGGGTAAATTAGAGAACATAGAAATAGAAATAGAATCTACACACAGAAAAGACGCAATGTTTAGACAAATCACAGAGGCAATAAACATAAAAGAATTACAACCAAAATTAACTAGAAAATATGAGTGGAACAGCAACATCACAACTTACAATTAAGGACAAAATGAAAACACACACACACATAGAACAAACAACCAACCAGTAACATGTAAATAAACAAATAAATAAATGAACAGAAACACACACAGGCACCCGGATGTGGCGCATGCGCAGACTGAGCACACAACACACACACAGAAACAAAATGGCGTAGGACAGAACAAAGGAGAGGCACAAAAAACAAAGAAAAGAATCCCCAGTCACCGAAGAGGTCGCAGAGTGTGTGACGAAAGAACTATGACAATATATAAACAACTATCTGGTTGTGGAACCAACCAACCAACCAGAAATTTATAAATTTATTATAATAAATTGAAGTGAAGCAACTGGTGCGTGTGTTTCCTATTGGCAACATGACCCTCCCAAAGTATAACAATATATATATATATATATATATATATATATATATATATATATATATATATATATATATATATATATATATATATATATGTCCAGTGTGCTATATATACATATATGTCCAGTGTGCTATATATATATATGTCCAGTGTGCTATATATATATGTATATGTCCAGTGTGGTGTATATATATTTATTTATATAAATGTCCAGTGTGCTTTATGTATAAATATGAATATGTCCAGTGTGCTATATATATTTATATATGTCCAGTGTGCTATATGTATATATATATATGTCCACTGTGCTATATATATATATATATCCAGTGTGCTATATGTATACATAAATATGTCCAGTGTGCTATATATATATATATGTCCAGTGTGATATATATATATATATATATGTCCAGTTTACTATATATATATATATATATGTCCAGTGTGCTATATATATATATATATGTCCAGTGTGCTATATATGTATATGTCCAGTGCGCTATATATATATATATATATATATATATATATATATATATATATATATATATATATATATATATATGCCCAGAGTGCCATATATATATATATGTATATGTCCAGTGTGCTATATATACATGTATATGTCTAGTGTGCTATATATATATATATATATATATATATATATATATATATATATATATATATATATATATGTTGACTTGTTCTTCTTTTTGGTAAATATTATCTTGGTTAAGAGAGTGGGACTGGCTTTGCGCAGTGCCTTTGCTCACTATAAAACCTTCACGGCATAGGCATTTTTTTTATATCTGGAGATCTCTCTGCACTTGTCGTCACATGGTACCATGGGCCCAGCACTATGTGTCAATATTTGTCAAAGTGTAGTGTTTGTACCAGAGTGTTCAAGTCGCTGGCTAGACTAAAAAGTCACACTCGTTCAGCGCATCGGTAGGAGTTCTCCTACATGGATATAAAGTAGTGGCCATATTCGAAAACGAGTTGGCAGCCACCATATATATATATATATATATATATATATATATATATATATATATATATATATATATATGAGAGTATTGAAGTTTGCTTAAAGCATTATGGAACAATAAGTAAATATCTTTAAGTCGTTTGGAAGCCTCGAAAATGCAAATGGGTAAATCTCCGGGTAACAAGGTCCGGTGGTGGAGAGAGAGATGTAAGTGGGTGTACGTTGAGATGCGTGGTGTGTATAAGATGTGTGAGATGTGTAGAAGGAAGGGAAGAGTATAAAGGATAAAAATAAAAATAACATATATATATATATGCCCAGTGTGCTATATATACATATATGTCCAGTGTGTTATATATATATATGTCCAGTGTGCCATATATATACATATATATATCCAGTGTGCTATATATATATATATATATATATGTATATATATATATATATATATATATATATATATATATATATATATATATATATATATATATATATATATATATATATATATATATACCGTGTTCTATATATATATATATATATATATATATATATATATATATATTTATATATATATATATATGTCCAGTGTGCTTTATATATATGTATATGTCCAGTGTGGTATATATATATATATTTATATAAATGTCCAGTGTGGTATATATATTTATATATTTCCAGTGTGCTATATGCATATATATATATGTCCACTGTGCTATATATGTATATGTCCAGTGCGCTATATATATATGGTTACCACGAACCAAAGTATCGTCTTCCTATCTTCCTCCGGTTGCAACGTTTTTTGAAATATCCAGTTCTGCGTTTACAGATTGACTTTGTTAGTTTCAGAAGATCCCGTTAAGGGTGAAAGCAGCGATTCTTTGCTTAAACTTTAATCTGTTATTTTAATAAATATTTGCTCTACGGTTCTAATATATTTGATATATATTTTCCTTATCGAGCCCTCTTTGGATTTTAGTCTTCAATTTTATTATTATTACTATATATATATATATTATATATATATATATATATATATATATATATATATATATATATATATATATATATATATATATATATATATATATATATATATATATGTGTGTAGTGTGCTATATATGTATATGTCCGGTGCGCTATATATATATATATGCCCAGTGTGCCATATATATATATATATGTATATGTCCAGTGTGCTATATATATATATATATATATATATATATATATATGTCAAGTGTGCTATATATATATATATGTATATATTGAAGTTAATATGTCCAGGGATACTAGGTACCCCCAGAAATAGATAGGTTGTCTATGATTCAAGGTTGTTCAATGGTATTAATTTGATACACCAGAACTTTAATATTAAGATAAGCAGAACAAGTAAAATTCAATCAATTTTTTAAAATACATTAAAAAATATAATATAAATATTTACCTCTCCTAGTGGCCCTTACTGATCAGTTTCGCTTTGTAAAACCTCATAAATCCGATGGATTTATGATGGAAAACCAAAGCTCATCAGAGAAGCATTTTCTCTTCCTAGGGCTAAACGTCCCAGGAACGACAAAATATATAACCTCCTGCCAGCAAATAAAGGTCTGAAAGGTCGTAAAAGTGACCCGTATGTAAACTGGACCGAAGTAAAAGCGGTAAAATCAAAGACTTGCTGTCTACAATTACTACTAAAAAAATAGCAGCTAAATAGAGCAACAGAATTGTTCTCAACGGACGGAGAAAGAGATTGAAGTTAATATGTCCAGGGATACTAGGTACCCCCAGAAATACATAGGTTGTCTATGATTCAAGGTTGTACAATGGTATTAATTTGATACACCAGAACTTTAATATTAAGATAAACAGAACAAGTAAAATTCAATCAATTTTTTAAAATACATTAAAACATATAATATTTCAATCTCTTTCTCCGTCCGTTGAGAACAATTCTGTTGCTCTATTTAGCTGCTATTTTTTTAGTAGTAATTGTAGACAGCAAGTCTTTGATTTTCCCGCTTTTACTTCGGTCCAGTTTACATACGGGTCACTTTTACGACCTATCAGACCTTTAATTGCTTGCAGGAGGTTATATATTTTGTCGTTCCTGGAACGTTTAGCCCTAGGAAGAGAAAATGCTTCTCTGATGAGCTTTGGTTTTCCATCATAAATCCATCGGATTTATGAGGTTTTACAAAGCGAAACTGATCAGTAAGGGCCACTAGGAGAGGTAAATATTTATATTATATTTTTTAATGTATTTTAAAAAATTGATTGAATTTTACTTGTTCTGCTTATCTTAATATATATATATATATATATATATATATATATATTATATATATATATGTGTGTGGCCAGTGTGCTATATATATATATATATATATATATATATATATATATATATATATAGATACGTCCAGTTTACTATTTATATATGTATCTATATATATATGTCCAGTGGTGCCATATATATATATATGTATATGTCCAGTGTGTTATATATATATGTATGTCTAATGTGCTATATATATATATATATGTGTGTGTCCAGTGTGCTATATATATATATATATATATATATATATATATATATATATATATGTCCACTGTGCTATATATATATATATATATATATATATATATATATATGTCCAGTGTACTATATATATATATATATATATATATATATATATATATATATATATATATGAATGTATATGTAGTGGATTTTACAATACACTGTATGCTTAATTAAAACCATTTCGAAGACCTTATGCTATTGTTTTAGAGTAGTGACAGTCTCACTTACTTTAAATTTTCAGCAAACAGGGGAGATGAAGCTGACAGAGCTATGTTTCGTACTGATTGGTACTTATCAAAGCCAAGTACTCCACCTGTTTGCTGAAAATCATGAATGTTTGATTCTTATAGAATTTCTAGTAATAATCAGGAACTGATTATACAGAGCGGTTGCCGGTCAAGCAGAAATTGAAAATTAGAATTGGCGCTCTGAAATAGCTATATATATATGAATGTATATATAGTGGATTTTGCAATACACTGTATGCTTAATTAAAACACTATACAACCCCCATAATACTCTTGATTTCCCGCTTAAAGTGCTTATATTCCATATAACACCTTACCGAACTATAATCTCATATAAAAAAGACACACGTGCATGCTCCACGTGTAACTAACTTCTTCTAACTATCCTCCTGCATCTTCTTCGTAAACTGCCAATGTTGTATTATAACTTTAATTTTGTTGTAATTTTCTTTTAATGACTTTAATCTTTGAATGTAAACTGCCATGCTTAAATATTATAATGGTTGTCAACCCACTGTGCATCAATATATACATATGTTTCTGTATGTCTCTTGTGTTGAAAAGGAGGTCATGTATGTAAACAATCATTGAAAAATTGCTCCGAAGACTCCAAATCTCGGTTTGGAAGAAACAATTGTAAGCGAATAAATGATTTGAACAGAACTTTGAATCATGTAATTTCTATATAACTGCTCTGTAGAACAACTGATGTTATTACATTGAGGTATTTATCTTAGTGGTAATAAGGTAGTAATAAATTACTGTCTTTCACTCTTTATGGTTTAAATATATATAACTATAAAAGGTTTTAGTATATACATAAGCATAAATAGTATCCTTAATACTATATATATATATATATATATATATATATATATATATATATATATATATATATATATTTATTTATTAAAATAACAGATTAAAGTTTAAGCAAAGAATCGCTCCTTTCACCCTTAACGGGATCTTCTGAAACAAATAAATATTTGCTCTACGGTTCTTATATATTTGATATATATTTTCCTTATCGAGCCCTCTTTGGATTTTAGTCTTCAATTTTATTATTATTACTATATATATATATATATATGTGTGTGTGTGTGTGTGTCTGTGTGTATGTGTGTGTGTGTGTGTGTGTGTGTGTGTGTGTGTGTGTGTGTGTGTGTGTGTGTGTCTGTGCGTATATATATATTTATAGAATTCACATGAATCAAAGTTCTTTTCAAACCATTTATTAGCTTACAATTGTTTCATCCAAACCGAGGTTTGGTGTCTTCGGACCAATTTTTCAATGTTTGTTTACATACATCACCTCCTTCCCAACACAAGAGACATACGGATACATATGTATATATCGATGCACAGTGGGGTGACATCCATTATAATATTTTTGCATGGCAATTTAAATTCGAAAATTAAAATCATATTAAAACAGAATCAAACCAAAATTAATGTTAAAATACAACATCGGGAGTTTACGTAGATAATGCAAGAGGATAGTTTGTTAGTCAGTTGAAGTAGTTATTGCATGCAATAGTTACACGTAGGGCATGCACGTGTGTCTTATTTATATATGATTGTTGTGCGGCAAGGTGTTATATGCAATACAAGCACTTTAAGCGGGTAATCAAAAGTATTATGGAGGTTGTAGTGGTAGAGTATTTTTTGTGTATGATAAAGAAGCTTGTGTGCAGAGAAATATTATAAATGAGAAGCAAAATAATGTTATGGTTTTTGTATACACCACCATTTTCACAATTCAGGAAACGTAATATATAGTTTATATGTCCTTCACATAATTAACGATGATTCAGTATTGGATGTTTGATGTATTAAGTTAAATTAATACAGCTTGTTGCGGCTCAGTGTTCTTTAATCCAATTTTATAGAGCAGGTTGTTTTTGTTGCGAGAATTTACATTGTTTTATTTTCCGGAAGTATGTGTGTGATTAAGGGGAGTTATTGCGTGAGGGGCGGTAACTAACTGATTTCTATAACTAAATTTATTATTCCAATGTACATTAAAAGGTGTCTCAATTGAATCCCTTATATATATGGTTATATACAGTTTCCAAATTTAAGTATCCTATCTTTAAATTACAGTCTACTCTATCAAGAAGTACTAAAGGTATCTATAGGGGTAAACCTTCATAATAACATTATATCAACTAACCCTGATAACAATAGTAATAGAAAATTGCTCCAAAGATTACCACACCTCGGTTTGGATGAAACAATTGTAAGCTAATAAATGGTTTGAAAAGAACTTTGATTCATGTGAATTCTATATATATATATATATATATATATATATATATATATATATATATATATATATATATATATATATATATATATATATATATATATATATATTAAGAGAGTAAAACAAAGAAGCCTTCAATGCATCAAAAGTCTTTATTAGCCGACAATGTTTCGTCCTAATAAGGACTCATCAGGGCAATTAAAACAACAAGATAATAATAATAACATAATATCACATAACATGGCCATGAATGGCAGTAGCAAACATAGTAACCGTAAAAATTATATAGGCGTATCTGAACCCATCCATAAGTTAACACACCGGACTCGTAATAGTGAAAGTCATACCTCTAGGAAACAAGTTGAACCCCCTGAGCGCTCACACATTGGTGATAATTTTGATGGATCTTATTCTAATAATGTTGCTCCTACTGATCCTATCATTGGCCCTAATCCTTATGATGGGATTCCGGACAGCAGCAGATCTACTGGAGGTAGAAACTGTAATAGACTTAATGAAATGTTGGCTGATTCTATGAATGCGGCTTTAACTAATCCTTGTAGTAACCCTAGTCTCGATGGTGGGATATTTGATAATGGTAGAGTCGGTAAGAATAAAAATAGAGGGCGATTAAATACTTATTTTAACCCGCCATATAATCAGGAAGTATCAACTAATATCCCTAGGTCTTTCTTCTCTATCTTAGAGAAAAATTTCCCCCCTTCTCATAAATACCATAGTATTTTTAATAAAAATGTTATTAAACTTTCATTCTCTACCACCCCTAATATTAGTTCTCATTTAGCTAGCACTAACAATAGGAAAATTAGGGATGGATTCTCCTCTCTACATACTAGTCTGAACAGATCTGGCAATGCATTACCACCAGAACAGTCCTTATCTAATAGCAATCCTACGTGTAATGCATCACCACTTGAGCCAACCAATAACACCCGGAAGTGCAATTGTAGAGTGAGTGTTAACTGCCCTTTAAACGGTAACTGCCTTTCTAAGAACATTTTCTATGCTTGCGAAGTTATAACTAATTCCTCTAATAGAACTTATATAGGCTCTACATCTAACACTTTTAAGACTAGGTTTAACTCTCATATCTCTAATTTCAAACATGTTAAGTTTAAGAATTCTACTTCTTTAGCACATTATATCTGGGATCTTAAGGGAGCTAATATACCATATAGCCTTAACTGGCGTTTAGTAGCACGCTCTAACCACCTTTCTACACATACTAAGTTTTGTAATCTCTGTATCCTCGAGACACACTCTATAATTTTCTCTAACGTATCCTTACTTAATAGAAAGTCTGAGATATTCTCTTCTTGCCCCCACGCTATTTCTAATTCATACTTTTATTATAAACCTAAACGTTCTAGTAGTACAAATTGTACCCATTAGCTGATTTAATCCATTATTTATTTTTTAGTTTAGGTTCTTTTGTTTGCCAACATTATTATTATCATCATTATTATCATTGGTTTTTGATGACTCTTTATTCTAGCTCTCATAATCTTTTGGCTAGTGTACCATATCTATCTTCTTACGCATTAAATGTTCACTATTACACCTTATGAATGTATATAAGATTATATATTTTACGCTATTTATTTTATTTTATTCTTATTTTTATTTTTATTTTTATTCGGATTCTTCTTTGTATACCCCCCCCCCCCTCCCCCCCCATGCGCACAGAAACTTACTGTCAACCCCTCCAAATTGACTATGATTATATTTAACCCCCCCCTCTTTTACGCTCCTTTCTATTATGTAATATAGTATGTCGACTATATTTTATGCCCCTTTGCTTTGCATCCTCATATATATCTTCATTTGTGTCCCTATTAGCCTACCTTAATTCTGCTTAAGTCAGTTTTTTAGATATCGTTATGTATATGATAGTAAAAAAATTTCATTCCTTTTTGTAAACATTTGTAACGAAATATTAACGTTTATAAACTTTAATTACTTAAACTATAGCTAATATTATACTGCCTTATTGGATAATTTAAATATTTTTAATATTAATTTATCAAATAGGGTTTTCTAGTCATTTACAGGGGTTGTTTTCTTAGTTTTTACTTAACTACTTAACTGCATGTGTGACCTAAATGTATACGTTTGTTTTTGTTTTTTAATTTCCGGTTTATTCTATTTATTTATTTTATTCTATATTTTATATTTTATATTTTATTTGTAATACTACTGTGCATTATATTTACTGTTTGGCACTTACTCACTCATCCATATACATGTCTGTCTACCAACCTTGTAATTATAAGTAATTATATATTATATTATGTTAATTTATTTTATATAATATATTATATTATATTTTTTATTGTAATATTGATCCTTATTACTTACCGTTAATTATATGTAACATTATGATATGTTAAACTTTATATATCATGTAAGATGTTTGTATTTTTTGTACCATCAAACTTTTTTTGGGGTATTGTGCAATTTATTTTTCCTCACCTACTCTGTAACCCAGTATGAATTCATTTGTTAACTTGAGTACCATTATATATTGTTTATTATAAATGTTAGTATATTGTATATTATAAATGTTAGTATATTATTATTATATTATTATTGTGACATCTATATTGTTTGTGTAAATTAACCGGAGATTATCTATTCTATTATATTGTATTATATAGTATATAATTGTGTTGTTTATTATTTATTATATGTGCTACTTATAATTATATCATATTATTACCTCATGTATATTGGGTAGATGTATTAGTATTATTATTATTATTATTTTCATTCCTATCATGCTTATTCTTATATTCAAACTCTTAATAAGGTTTAATTTGTGCAGTTGAAGATGGATGTGTGTATTGTTGTATGTGTATGTGTGTGTACGTGTGCGCACATATATACATATGCATATTGTACCTTTTGATTTTTATTGTAATTTTAATGTTGGTAACGGTATATTATATTATATTACATTGTATTATATATAATTCCTGCTCTATATAACCACCTTTGTTTAGCTCTAGGTTTTTTTGCTTTGGACTATATTTGTAATATGGTTCTTAATGTTATATACATCCTTAGTAATTTTTATTATATATTTTTATTATTTTTATTATATATTTTTGCAATACTTTAGTGTATGTACACTCCATATTCTTCGGAGCTTCCGGCTTGTATCTGCCGATATTACTTCTTGTTGTTTTAATTGCCCTGCTGAGTCCTTAATAGGACGAAACATTGTCGGCTAATAAAGACTTTTGATGTATTGAAGGCTTCTTTGTTTTACTCTCTTAATTTTTCGGCTCTGTTTAACTACATTGAGCTATACGTTTTACTGTCATTTCTATAATACGAAGAGGGTGTTTAACTCCAACACGCTCCAGTATTTTAACCCTTATATATATATATATATATATATATATATATACATGTATATGTCCAGTGTGCTATATATATATATATATGTCCAGTGTGCTATATATACATATATGCCCAGCGTGCTATATATATATGTCCAGTGTGATATATATATATAATTAGTACATCTACCAACATATGCGTACAGATGTACACTAATGCTAGCAAATATATAAGTTATGTCAAAGTACCTAGGTGGTTCTATGCAGGGGGATTCAGAACTATTATATGAAAGACGTAAAATAAGAAAATTTTAAAAATTAAAAATTAACTTACTAAAATGTTCACTCCAACTAATTAGTTTCTGTAATGGGATAAATATAGCTACACAATATTACTATCGAGAATTCATTACGTCATCAGGGAGTCTATTCTCAGCTAAGTTCCCAGGCAATGCGCGGACACTAGGAACCCATATAAAAATAATAATTCAGTGGATGGAATAAGCTAGCGAGGACTAAATTCCAGAGCAATGAAAAAGTTCACTGCTTCTGGTCAGTGGCAGATTCTAAAGAATCAATCACGTGACCAGAAGCAGTGAACTTTTTCAGTGCTCTGGAATGTAATCCTCGCTAGCTTATTCCATCCACTGAATTATTATTTTATATGGGTTCCTAGTGTCCGCGCATTGCCTGGGAATTTAGCTGAGAATAGACTCCCTGATGACGTAATGAATTCTCGATAGTTATATTGTTTAACTATATTTATCCCATTACAGAAGCTAATTAGTTGCAGTGAAAATTTTAGTAAGTAAGTTAATTTTTAATTTTTTAAATTTTCTTATTTTACGTCTTTCATATATATATATATATATATATGTCCAGTGTGCTAAATATATATATATGATCATGCCTTTATTTTTAAATTTATCTCATTCCTTGTATTTTGATCATGCTTTATTTTTATTTTTATCTTTATTTTTTATTTTTTCATTCGCACCGTTTCCTTTCGCTATATGTCTCTCCACCACTCCCCTACACACCCTTTGAACTCTGTTCCCACACACTTCTCACCTGAGGAAGGGCTTATGCCCGAAACATCGTCCCCCACCAACACCCCACTCTCCAGAGCGTGAAATTAATAAACATTCGTTGTACTGCCTCTCTGTTTTGTCCCTGTTGAAATTTTTCCATTATATATATATATATATGGGTGTGTCCAGTGTGCTATATATAATGCATATGTCCAGTGTACTATATATATATATATATGGCCAGTGTGCTATATATATATATATATATATATATATATGTCCAGTGAGCTATATATATATATATATATATATATATGTATGTCCAGTGTGCTATATATATATATATATGTGTGTGTCCAGCGTGCTATATATATACATATATATGTCCAGTGTGCTATATATATATGTATATATCCAGTGTTCTATATATATATATATATATATATATCAAAATAACTGGAAAAAAACATTCGAGCTATCACCCAGCACCACCCTCCACTATCACCCCACTGCACAAACTCCCATTGCTGCCATTAACAAACAAACAAATTAACAACACACCAAAACAATTAAAACCATCCACTCTCGCCTCAACATTTTTGCTTAACGTCCAAGGCATCAGACCTTCCACCAATACTCAAAAATGGAAGGTCAAATTCCTGGAGGACTGGGTTGATGTCCATCCAAACCACATCCCTTTCTTCATCCTCACTGAAACCCATCTCAGTAACCTCCACTTGGAAGCCGAGGTGAAAGTGAAAAATTTCAAAGCCATCCGTGCTGATCCATCTGGCTGAAGAAAGGGTGGGACTGCCATTTATGTCCACAATTCTTTCTCAACAGAGGCTATGAACATATTTTCTAATGGATACTGCGAAGCAATCACTGTATTCAGGCAAACCAACAACCTAATGGTAGTTGGGCTCTATAGGCCACCCCAAACGCCTCTACCATGCTTCAAGGAATGCCTCAACAGCATAAAGTGTTTCATCCAAGAGTGTCACCCTGACAATATCTTAATGATGAGAGACTTCAACCTCCCCGGAGTTGACTGGTCCACAAACAGCCTGCCATTAGGTTCTTCTGCCTCAACCTCTGACAGGGAAGCAGTGGAATCGCTTCTTGACTTCATGGATGATTTCTTCCTGTCCCAACTGGTGCTCGAACCAACGAGGTGCCACAAAAACATCCAGGACTTAATTTTCAGCATTCACACTGACACTATCCACAATATTGCAGTGGAGAAAACTCTACTCTCTGATCATGACATGGTTCTCTGTGATCTGAGATTCCACCGTCCAATATACAAACACAATGTCATCTCTCCTGTCCATCCGTTTGACGCTATGGATTTTCACAATGCAAACTGGGAAGCGATCAGTCATTATCTTGCACATGTTGACTGTTCCTTCACGCACACTCACACACACACTAACATCAAAAAGTCCTGGCAGACATTTGTGGAGACTGTTACAAACATATGTGCAAAACACACCCCATTAAGAACTATAAACAAATCTAAGAGCAGAATCCCTAGAAATAGAAAAACGCTCATCAGGAAAATTAAGAGAACTAACAAAAAAATCAACAAGCTGAAATACCGTCAGCAGCAACACATCAACTTGACTGCCATTTCATCACTAGAGATTAAAAAACATAACCTCCAAAACAATATGATGTCTATCATCAACAATCAGAGAAGCGCTGAAGAGGCCTGGGCCATTAAGAAGATCAAACTCAATCCCAAAGTGTTCTTTTCATTTGCAAAAATACACAAAATCACTGGCTCTACTGTTTGCCCTCTAATTGATGAAAATGGCACTCTTCAAAACAATGCTAAAACCATGCTTGAGATACTGCAGAAACAATACTGCTGTTTTCAGCAATCCTGATATGGCCGATCTGGGCTGTATCGGCGATGTTACTCCCCATGACACCTTATCGGACATAACGTTTGGCGCCCCTGATGTCTTAGCGGCAATAAAGGAAATCAAGCATAATTCAGCAGTAGGTCCCGATAGGTTCCCTGCTTGTGTCTTGAAGGCGTGTCAACACCAACTTGCATCTCCTCTTGCCAATCTGTGGCGGAACTCACGGGATGCTGGATATGTGCTAGAAAACCTTCTATCCCACTCTGTTGTCCCAGTTTTCAAAAAAGGAAACAAATCCCTTGCCGTGAATTACCGTCCAATCTCACTCACCTCTCATATCATTAAGGTATTTGAGAGAGTGGTGAGATGGCGATTGACCCACTTCCTTGAGAGTAACAATATGCTGAACTCCAACCAGCATGGATTCCGTAATGGAAGGGATTGCCTGACGCAGCTACTGCTTCACTTTGATGACATTATGAGAGCCTTGGGAGAGGGTTCCAACACTGATGTTACCTACCTTGATTTCAGCAAGGCCTTTGACAGGGTTGATCACAACATTCTACTGAGAAAGCTGTCCAATATTGGTGTCACTGAAAAGCTGCTGCAGTGGATCAAGAGCCTCCTGTCAAACAGAACCCAACATGTTGTAGTTGAAGGAGTCAAATCCAGCCCAGCCAAAGTCAGTAGTGGGGTCCCACAAGGCACTGTGTTGGGCCCACTTCTCTTCATCATCTATGTTAATGACATCACTGACATCATCAAACACAGCAACATTAGAATTTTCGCTGATGATTCCAAGCTCCAAAAGGCCATCAATGGCATGGATGACCGGATAAGTCTTCAGTTAGACCTACTGGCTGTTACCTCCTGGATCCTCAGAACCTTCCAGTCGAGAGATTCCCACACCATTATCCATCTCTTCTCTACTTTTACCCGACCACACCTTGAATACTGTTGTCCACTCTGGTCTCCCCACACGAAACAAAGTATCATGAAACTTGAAGCTCCCCAAAGGGCAATCACGAAAAAGATAGATGGCATGCGAGACATTGACTACTGTGGTCGACTAGAAAAGCTGAAACTTTACTCACTCCAACGTCGCTGTGAGCGTTATATTATCTGCATGATGTGGAAAATGTTTCATCAGCACTGCCCAAATAATGTTGGCATCACCTTCAAAATACACCCAAGACTTAGGCCCCGTGCTATCCGTCCCAAACAAAAATCTAAATCGCAACTCATAACAACAATACGGCACAATTATTTCACCTCAATTGGCCCTGCTCTCTTCAATATCACATCAGGACACGTCAAAACAGAAACTGACCACACAAAATTCAAGAAGTCTTTGGACAAATTCCTCCAAGTAATCCCGGACAAACCACCCACACCCGGATATGTCTCCGCTAACAGTAATTCTCTTCTCGAATGGGCCATGGTGCCCAAATCCTGAATTGAAAGACTTCGCCAGGTGGTGCTATTAAGTTAGACATGGCCTGGGCCAATACTGGCCAAAACATTTCAAAGTTATTCAAAGTTATATATACATGTCCAGTGTGCTATATATATGTGTATATGTCCAGTGTACTATATATATATGTATATATATATATATATATATATATAAATGCCCAGTGTGCTTTATGTATATATATATATGAATATGTACAGTGTGCTATATATATATATATATATATATATATATATATATATATATATATATATATATATATATATATATATATATATATATATATATATATATATATATATATATATATATATATATATGTGTATATATATATATATGTATATATATATATATGCTTATATATATATATCTATATGTATATATATATATATACATATATATATATATATATATATATATATATATATATATATATATATATATATATATATATATATATATGTCCAGTGTGCTATACATATATATATATATATATACATATATATATGTCCAGTGTGCTAAATATATATGTATATGTCCAGTGTGCTATATATATATATATATATATATATATATATTTAATACATTAACAGAGAGAAAGCTTTAAGTAATACTCCGACCGACTTCCGTCTCACTCAATAAACATTAGTATATACCTTAGTATAATCCCAATTATACTTTTGGTGTGCTAACTATACGTATTTTGCGGATAACCAGTTGTATTAATTTATATGAGACATAATAAAATACATCTCTCTGTCCAAACGATCGTTTCATTATGAGTTTTCTACAAATTTGGAAAATAAAGTCCGAAGGAATATATGTAGGTGGGCACTTATAAATCATCATTGGATGCCCGACAAATATCGATAAAAAAACCTTACCGATAATAATGTTCAGCGATGGTACCCCTCCGTGCCAGAATGACCGCCAAATTTGAAATACCAGCAGTCTCATAATGAGAAATCTCACACTGCCATCAAGCGGAAAGGGGAGGTCATCGCGAAACATAAAAAAATAAATTAATAAGCACGCGGGTCAATTAATTCTTTCAATAATTTTAACCATGCGTGAAGAACTCAATTGGATATAAAAAAATAAATATATGCATGTATTATTTATACACGCACAAGGTATTTTCTTAAGCTAAAAACAGAGATAAGATACCGGAAGGACAATCAATATTTCATACAAAGAATAAATACGGAAAGTCATACCTAAAAAGTACCTGGAAATATTCATTTCTGGCCAAATCAAGAGTATAATATTTAATACATTAACAGAGAAAGCGTTAAGCTATACTCCGACCGGCTTCCGTCTCACTCAACAAACATTAGGATATACCTTAGTATAATCCCGATTATAAGTTTGGGGTGCTAACTATACGTATTTTGCGGAGAGCCAGTTGTATTATTTTATATGAGACATAATTAAAACGATTGTTTCATTATAAGTTTTCTACAAATTGGAACAATATTGTCCAGGTTATGTAGAAGCCTACACATAGTCCGTAGGAATATATGTATATATATATATATATATATATATATATATATATATATATGTATATATATATATATATATATATATATATATATATATATATATATATATATATATATATATATATATATGGGTGTGTCCAGTGTCCTATATATATATATATATATATATATATATATATATATATATGTCCAGTGTGCTATATATATATATATATATATATATATCTTATATATAAAGTGAAGTTGGGCGTTGTTTGATGTACCGAACTTGCATGCTACACCGTTCATCCAATTTTCATGAAACCTAACACATATATAAAACTCAACGCGTAGAGTGGAATAGGCTACTTGAAAATTTCGAAAAATCGATAATCGGGACCCCGAAGCCAAATATCGATATTTTCAAAAATCGATGAAACTCAACGCAAGTGTGTATTTTGATCCGGGGATAAACGTGCGCTACATTAAATTTTCGAAAAATCGATAATTGGATCCCCAGAGGCATATATACGCTTATTATATATATATATATAATCAGTTTAGCGGACGCTTATTATAACGCTTATTATATATATATATATATATGCATGCTACTGTACGTCTGTATACATATATGTATGTACGTATACACACATACTTACATTTAAGTAAGTGCCGTACTAAGAGTGAGAAATGAAATTTCGTTTTCATTTTATTTCAACTTATCGTTTTCGGTATGCCTGGCCGACTTGACTCACTCGATATGCAAATTAGGCTGCTCAGCCGTTGATTTTC
Source organism: Eledone cirrhosa (assembly GCA_964016885.1). NCBI lineage: Eukaryota > Metazoa > Mollusca > Cephalopoda > Octopoda > Eledonidae > Eledone > Eledone cirrhosa. Next base: position 26,482,128 of record OZ024744.1, read on the forward strand.
ATAAGGAGGGTATATACTTTCGAACGTTCAACTATCTGGCAGAAGGGTATACGGTGCTGATGATAGCTAACAAGCTTGAAACTAGTACATCGTTCCTGTGTCAGTGTAGAACAAAAAGGTGACGTGGTTGCCTTAACACCGTACGGCATACAATTCAGGCTTTTCAGTTTGTTTACAAACGAACGAAGCGGCGTTATAATAAGCGTCCGCTAAACTGATACGTGCATATATGTATGTGTACCTGTATGTATATATATATATATATATATATATATATATATATATATATATATATATATATATATATATATATATATATATATATATGCATGCTACTGTACGTCTGTATACATATATGTATGTACGTATACACACATACTTACATTTAAGTAAGTGCCGAACTAAGAGTGAGAAATGAAATTTCGTTTTCATTTTATTTCAACTTATATATATATATATATATATATATATATATATATATATATATATATATATATATATATATATATATATATATATTTATTAAAATAACAGATTAAAGTTTAAGCAAAGAATCGCTGCTTTCACCCTTAACGGGATCTTCTGAAACTAACAAAGTCAATCTGTAAACGCAGAACTGGATATTTCAAAAAACGTTGCAACCGGAGGAAGACAGGAAGACGATACTTTGGTTCGTGGAAACGTTCGCTGGCAAAGAACGGGAAAAAACGAATAATACGTCATTAATAGGAGCGGTGAAAAACAATTACGCGCAAAGACAGAACCACGTTTATGGTATAAAAGAGGTCGTAGACTAATGTTCTCTTAGGTGGTGCATAGAGACGTTCTCTGGCAATGAACGAAAAAACGAAGATAATAAGTCATATGTGGAGCGAGGAGAACAATAGCACGCAAAGACAAAACCACGTAAATGGTATAGCAGAAGTTGTAGACTAAAATTCTAACTAGGAGACAAAATGAATCTCCGCTACAGAGTTAAGAACAAAGTAAATAAATACAATACAGAAGTAATAGAAACAAATAAATACATACACGCAAACAGATACGTACATACACTAGCATACGCAAAACCTTACCATAGGTATACAAAACCACGCACATATAAATATGTGTGTGTGTGTATGCTTGTGTACAAATAAATAAATAATTATATAAACGTATATAAGTAAATAAATACGTATATAACAAGCGCACACACATACCTACAAATAAATACACGAATGTTCGGAGACGTAAGTCAACTAAAACAAGAAGTACACATATACACACACCCACCATACGTACGATACTGCATACTCACGCAGACGCCAAACTCCCGTATACACATAGCCAAACCCTAAATACCAGAATATGTAAAAATTATACGCCATAACAGTCAAATATACGTACGAGAAGGTATACATACCTTCACAAAACATACGGGTAATATATACTTACCTATGCAAACAAGTAACGGAATAAACAAAACATATACTTAGCTCCCACATCAAGACGTAAAATATCCACGTATAGATCGTGCTATCCGTTAGGGTATAACGTGGGGCTGTAATACAGGAAAGTTTTGTGCAATTTATGTTTAGAAGCCGAAATTGCCTCAGATTTTTTGTTTAAAATGTGGTCTGTGGCATAGAGTATTTCCAGGGCCTCAGCGGCGCAGAGGTCACATGGTCTTTTATTTCCGTTATACGATCTAGTCCTAGCTAGGATCTCCCAGTGTAACTTATATTGGGTGTGGTTGTCTTTTAGACTCCAGATATGAGCTGAAAGTGACGTCATATTCCTTCTTGGAGGGTAACGAAAAGAATGGGTATGCATGTAAAGACGCTGCTTGAAACTATTGGCGGTTAACCCTATGTAGCCCCTACGGGACGTGGGTGTTACAACCTTACATTTGTAGACAATGTTACTAGAGAGGCATTTCCCGGATAGGGGGCAATCAGCCCGATTCCTACAATTACAGTTAGTACTAACTACAAGGTTGCACGTGTTCCTACGGCTAGGTAGTTTAGCTAAATTTGAAGCTGTGATGTTATGTGCAAGGTTAGGAGTCGTAGAGTAAGAAATTTTAATAGTATTTCTATTAAAAATTTTACTATATTTATGTGTAGGGGGAAAATGCTTCGTAATAAGGGAAAGAAAGATCTTAGCTAATGGTGTGGTCACCTCCATATTATATGGTGGGTTAAACCAAAAAATGCGACGGGATCTATTTCTTATTTCTTCTAGGTCTATTTTCGTACTCTGTATATGCTACCTTATCGACAAATCCACTTCGAGCAAGAGCTTCATTGTAATATTATTATTATTATTATTATTATTATTATTATTATTATTATTATTATTATTATTATATATATATATATATATATTCCTGTGTAATATATATATATATATATATATATATATATACGTATATGTCCAATGTGCTATATATATATATGTCCAGTGTGCTATAAATATATGTATATGTATATGTCCAGTGTGCTACATATATATATATAGAGAGAGAGATTTTGAGTTTATGTTGGTTGTATACCAACACCTCAGTACGCAGGCTGGAACACTAGATGAAGTGCGCAGGTTAGTTTGGTTACTCCGGAGTAGTGTAAAATAAAGTTAAATGAAAGTCAATGATTAAAATTTAGCTTCGTTTATTACTGCTATATATATTTCAGTGACAGCCATCTTTGGCTGTGACCTCTTCAGGCAGTTTGAATTAGTATGGTATAGACAAGTACATATGTTTTTAGGTGTATAATATTGTCAATACTCTGATATGCCCAGTTCCTTGTTGGGTTGTTAATTCACTGAGGAACTGGAGTCATATGAATTCAAACAAACGAATTTCAGTGTCAAAGGTCCTCTTCTCCTCTCATTGGTCAGTTATTATAACATTCCTCATTCTAAGTGTTGTTATTGTTGGAGTTAGCTTAAAAATTGATAAAATGGTAGAAGGGACAAGGTGTTAAAGGAACAAAATAACAAAAAAAAATGTCAAACTTCCCATTGGTCAGTTCTGAGACCATTCCTCAGTCAGAAGTCTATAGAATTCTTTCTGGGGTGAGGCTCCCTGTAGTGTTTTTGCCTGCTATTGTTCAGTACATTTGACCTCTACCATTATTTTGGTAGTGTTGTTGGTGTTGTGGTCAGCTTATATCTTGCTGCTGCTAACAATTTAGAAGTATCCAGTTTGTGGTTTTTTTCATCCCTCCTGCCACCATCGTAGTGGTGGTGGTGGGGGTGGGGGGGTGGGGTTATTCCATGTATATGAAGAAATATAAGGCAATAAATGAAGAAAACAGAAAATAAATAAATAATTGTTTCTACTTTAGGCACAAGGCCAGCATTTATCCAGTGCATTACTGGTACTTTATTTTATCGACCCCGTAAGGATGAAAGGCAAAGTCAACCTCGACGGGATTTGAACTCAGATCGTAAAGGGACGTAACTATGCTGGAAAGCATGGCGTCCGACCCTCTACCGATACTGCCAATCCACCGCCCTGAAAATAAATAAATAATATAATAAAATAAATAAATAATATAATAAAATAAATAAATAATATAATAAAATAATTAATATAATTTGTTTAATTTGAAAATAAATAAATAAATAGAGAATACTGCATGAGAAAAGTAGGACGAGCTTTATACAACTGGACATCGCAAGCTACTACTCCTCAATCTCACCCATAGCACTTAATAAGCCCTTATTTTTAACGATGTCCAATACGGACCTAACCCGAGAGGAGGTGAGCATCATCCACGCAGCAAGAAAGACCTTAATCCGCTTCGATGGAGACCTTTGGACCAGGAGTGATTGGCCAAATAACTTTGACATCACGATGGGCTCCAGCGACTCAGCGCAGGTAACGGATCTGGTTGGGCTCTACCTGCTGAAGCAGATAAAAGATGAAATCCCCTGCCTGGGCGGCGGATTATATCGTGACGATGCTCTATTCACAGTATATGACCACAGCACCAATATGTTGGAGGTTATGAGGAGGCGTATTCTCCATTTCTTTAAGAACCAGAGGCTCAGCATAGAAATAGACCCAAATAGGAAGACAGTTAACTTCCTAGACACCACCCTAAACCGGAACACCGAGCAATACTATCCCTACCACAAGCCCAACGAGAAACTCGTATATGTTAACGCCAAATCAAACCACCCTAGATCCATAACCAAGGCAGTGGTGAAGAGTGTCTCGGACAGGATCTCCAGCCTGTCCGCAAGTAAGGAAATATTCAACAACCACGCGGAATATTATAACGCAGCTCTAAAGAAGGCGGCACATGGACAAAATATAACATATAGTCCGAAAAGCCGGGAGGTGGATAGCCCAACAGACACCCACAACCGCGTTGCCCGAGGGGGGAGGGCGAACCCTAACAATACAGGCAGAGCAGAATCAAATAGGCACCATGTACCCGACACCACCACACTGGCGGTGGGGACTAGTGCGCTTGACCACGAGATGGAACACAATATGAGTAGCAGTCTCAGGCGTGACGCTAACCACCCCAGGACGGACGACACCAACCGCAGGACACGTTGGGGGGGATGCGGGCGACCACCCCACGATGGATCTCCCGGGGCGGACAACGACCACCCCACAAATTCGGGCCGCGAAGCTAACAAAAAGCATAGAGCCCAATGGGGAAGCAACAGTGCGGAAACCACCAGCAATCCAACAAATCTCCAACAAATCACGAAGCCCCCGACCCACACATATAGGAGGAGACACCGACAAATCACGTGGTACAACCCACCCTACTCAGCGACCCTAAAGAAAAGCTTGGCCCGATTATTCTTTGGAGCACTTGACAAATGCTTCCCGAGGGACCACAGATACCACAGGATCTTCAACAGACACACTGTGAAGCTTTCGTATTCCACCACGAGAAATTTGGCCCGACACATAGCTAGCATCAACAGAAGTAGGCTTAAAAACCACACACAACCAGAAGATGGCAATACAAACACTCAGCAGAACCATGTGAAAGGAGGGAAGGGGGGACCCAGAGCCCACCCAAGAAACCCAAACAGACCCGAGGACCCCCCACCGAGCCTGGGGGAAGACCAACATGTAACACATAACGGGAAGCCTAATCTAGGCACGCAGAGGCCGACCACCCTCTGCAACTGCAGAAACCCCGAATCATGCCCCCTTGGTAATGAATGCCTCAAGAAGAACCTAGTGTACGGTTGTAGGGTTAAAACCCCCAACTCCGAACACCTCTACATAGGTGCCACATCAACGAGCTTTAAGGACTGCTGGTACAACCATCGCCATTCATTCAAGAAGGAGGCCAAAAGGAAAAGCACAGCCCTCTCCGACCTGATCTGGAAGCTTAAGCTGGACAGGACCCCATACTTTCTGGCCTGGTACATAATCAGGAAAGTACTACCCGATAAAGGGGGATCTTGCATATGCAAACTATGCCTGAACGAGACCCTCGAGATACTAAGAGGTGAAAGCGGCCTGATAAACCTCAGAACCGACTTCTTCGGGACATGCAGACACCTTAGAGCCGGGACCTTTCTCAAGATATATGGACAGTAGCAACACAAGAATATGTGAAATCCCCTCAAGCTATAGGGACTTCTACAGAACATGAAAACACCTCTCGGCCAGACCTCCCTCAAGCTATATGGGCAATAACAACACCCTAGGTTGTGAACTCCCCTCAAGCCATAGTGAACAACCCAGGCGGAGCAGACACCATGATAGCCTAGAGATAGAATCGGACACAGGCATAATAATTTGGCCAACATCTATAACAAACACTTTTAATTTACTAGATTTCTGATTTTCAAGTTCCAATCTTAAATCTTGATTTCTCTTTATTAATTTGTTATTTGTTTTCTGCCCTCTTCTGCCCTCTTCACCTTATATTTATTTTTAAGTTGAGATTGATTATAACACAAACACATTTAGTTTGAATATATCATCTTAACATCTTGTCTCATACCAATCTATCCAACATATTCTGACCTTGAGATTGGTTGTAACGCACACGCACACTTTATCCTACATTATTTCTCACTTCTCCATATTCATTTTCATTACTTTTTCACCAATTTTTTATTTATTCTTTATTCTTTATTCTCTATTTATTTATTTATTTTCAAATTATACAAATTATATTAATTATTTTATTATATTATTTATTTATTTTCTGTTTTCTTCATTTATTGCCTTATATTTTTTCATATACATGGAAGAACCCCCATCCCACCCGCACCACTACGATGGTGGCAGGAGGGATGAAGAAAAAACACAAACTGGATACTTCTAAATTGTTAGCAGCAGCAAGATATAAGCTGACCACAACACCAACAACACTACCAAAATAATGGTAGAGGTCAAATGTACTGAACAATAGCAGGCAAAAACACTACAGAGACACTCACCCCAGAAAGAATTCTATAGACTTCTGACTGAGGAATGCTCTCAAACTGACCAATGGGAAGTTTGACAATTTTTTTGTTATTTTGTTCCTTTAACACCTTGTCCCTTCTACCATTTTATCAATTTTTAAGCTAACTCCAACAATAACAACACTTAGAATGAGGAATGTTATAATAACTGACCAATGAGAGGAGAAGGGGACCTTTGACACTGAAATTCGTTTGTTTGAATTCATATGACTCCAGTTCCTCAGTGAATTAACAACCCAACAAGGAACTGGGCATATCAGAGTATTGACAATATTATCAACCTAAACAACATATCTACTTGTCTATACCATACTAATTCAAACTGTCTGAAGAGGTCACAGGCAAAGACGGCTGTCACTGAAATATATATAGAAGTAATAAACGAAGCTAAATTTTAATCATTTGACTTTTATTTAACTTTATTATATATATATATATATATATATATATGTCCAGTGTGCTATATGTATACGTATATATGTCCAGTGTGCTATATATATATATATATATATGTCCAGTGTGCTATATATATACATATATATGTCCAGTGTGCTATATATATGTATATATATATATGTCCAGTGTGCTATATATATATATATATATATATATATATATATATATATATATATATATATATATATATATATATATATATATATATATATATATACATATATATATATATATATATACATATATATATATACATATATATATATATATACATATATATATATAGTACAAACAAATTTCAAAGCCATCCGTGCTGATCGCGCTGGCAGAAGAAAGGGTGGGACTGCCATTTATGTCCATAATTCTTTCTCAACAGAGGCTATGAACATATTTTCTAATGGATACTGCGAAGCAGTCACTGTATTCAGTCAAACCAACAACCTAATAGTAGTTGGGCTCTATAGGCCACCCCAAACGCCTCTACCATGCTTCAAGGAATGTCTCAACAGCATAAAGTGTTTCATCCAAGAGTGTCACCCTGACAACATCTTAATGATGGGGGACTTCAACCTCCCCGGAGTTTACTGGTCCACAAACAGCCTGCCACCAGGTTCTTCTGCCTCAACCTCTGACAGGGAAGCAGTGGAATCGCTTCTTGACTTCATGGATGATTTCTTCCTGTCCCAACTGGTGCTCCAACCAACGAGGTGCCACAAAAACGTCCTAGACTTAATTTTCAGCAATCACACTGACAATATCCACAATATTGCAGTGGAGAAAACTCTACTCTCTGATCATGACATGGTTCTCTGTGATCTGAGATTCCACCGTCCAATATACAAACCCAATGTCATCTCTCCTGTCCATCCGTTTGACGCTATGGATTTCCACAATGCAAACTGGGAAGCGATCAGTCATGATCTTGCACATGTCGACTGGTCCTTCACGCACACTCATACACCCACTAACATAAAAAAGTCCTGGCAGACATTTGTGGACACTGTTACAAACATATGTGCAAAACACCCCCCATTAAGAACTATAAACAAATCTAAGAGCAGAATCCCTAGAAATAGAAAAACGCTCATCAGGAAAATTAAGAGAACGAACAAAATAATCAACAAGCTGAAATACCGTCAGCAGCAACACATCAACTTGACTGCCATTTCATCCCTAGAGATTAAAAAACATAACCTCCAAAACAACATGATGTCTATCATCAACAATCAGAGAAGAGCTGAAGAGACCTAGGCCACTGAGAATATCAAACTCAATCCCAAAGTGTTCTTTTCATTTGCAAAAATACACAAAATCAGTGGCTCTACTGTTGGCCCTCTAATTGATGAAAATGGCACTCTTCAAGACAATGCTAAAACCATGGGTGAGATACTGCAGAAACAATACTGCTCTGTTTTCAGCAATCCTGATATGGCCGATCTGGACTGTATCGGCGATGTTACTCCCCATTACACCTTATCAGACATAACGTTTGGCGCCCCTGATGTCTTAGCGGCAATAAAGGAAATCAAGCATAATTCAGCAGTAGGTCCCGATAGGTTCTCTGCTTGTGTCTTGAAGGCGTGTCAACACCAACTTGCATCTCCTCTTGCCAATCTGTGGCGGAACTCACTGGATGCTGGATATGTGCCAGAAAACCTTCTATCCCAGTCTGTTGTCCCAGTTTTCAAAAAAGGAAACAAATCCCTTGCCGTGAATTACCGTCCAATCTCACTCACCTCTCATATCATTAAGATATTTGAGAGAGTGGTGAGATCGCGAATGACCCACTTCCTTGAGAGTAACAATATGCTGAACTCCAACCAGCATGGATTCCGTAATGGAAGGGATTGCCTGACGCAGCTACTGCATCACTTTGATGACATTTTGAGAGCCTTGGGAGAGGGTTCCAACACTGATGTTATCTACCTTGATTTCAGCAAGGCCTTTGACAGGGTTGATCACAAATTTCTACTGAGAAAACTGTCCAATATTGGTGTCACTGGAAAGCTGCTGCAGTGGATCAAGAGCTTCCTGTCAAGCAGAACCCAACATGTTGTAGTTGAAGGAGTCAAATCCAGCCCAGCCAAAGTCAGTAGTGGGGTCCCACAAGGCACTGTGTTGGGCCCACTTCTCTTCATCATCTATATTAATGACATCACTGACTTCATCAAACACAGCAACATTAAAATTTTCGCTGATGATTCCAAGCTCCAAAAGGTCATCAATGGCGTGGATGACCGGATAAGCCTTCAGTCAGACCTACTGGCTGTTACCCAATGGTCGGAAAAGAACAACATGTTACTGAACGAAGACACATTCGAACTGATCCACTTTGGAAAAGAGGATGCTCTGAAACTCCCGTACTCCCTTCCCTCCGGTGAAACTTTCGTGGCATCTAATAACATCAGAGACTTGGGAGTAACCGTGGACAGCAACATAAGCTGGGCCACGCATATAAGCAGCAAAGTTGACATGGCCCGCAGAATGTGTTCCTGGATCCTCAGAACCTTCCAGTCGAGAGATTCCCACACCATTATCCATCTCTTCTCTACTTTTGCCCGACCACACCTTGAATACTGTTGTCCACTGTGGTCTCCCCACACTAAACAAAGTATCATGAAACTTGAAGCTCCTCAAAGAGCAATCACTAAAAAGATAGATGGCATGTCAGACCTTGACTACTGTGGTCGACTAGAAAAGCTGAAACTTTACTCACTCCAACGTCGCTGTGAGCGTTATATTATCTGCATGATGTGGAAAATGTTTCATCATCACTGCCCAAATGATATTGGCATCACCTTCAAAATACACCCAAGGCTTGGGCCCCGTGCTATCCGTCCCAAACAAAAATCTAAATCGCAACTCATAACAACAATACGGCACAATTTTTTCACCTCAATCGGCCTTGCTCTCTTCAACATCACACCAGGACACGTCAAAACAGAAACTGACCACACAAAATTCAAGAAGTCTTTGGACAAATTCCTCCAAGTAATCCCGGACAAACCACCCACACCCGGATATGTCTCCGCAAACAGTAATTCTCTTCTCGAATGGGCCATGGTGCCCAAATCCTGAATTGAAAGACTTCGCCAGGTGGTGCTATTAAGTTAGACATGGCCTGGGCCAATACTGGCCAAAACATTTCAAAGTTATTCAAAGTTATACACTGGACATATATCTATATATCTCTCTCTCTATATATATAGCACACTGGACATATATATATACATATATATAGCACACTGGACATATATATGTATATATAAAGCACACTGGACATATATACATATACATATAGCACACTGGACATATATGTATATTTATATATAATAAAGTTAAATAAAAGTCAAATGATTGAAATTTAGCTTCGTTTATTACTGCTATACATATTTCAGTGACAGCCACCTTTGGCTGTGACCTCTTCAGACAGTATATATATATATATATATATATATATATATATATATATATATATATATATATATATATATATATACATACATATATATGTCCAGTGTACTATATATATATATATGTCCATTCTTCTATATATATATATATATATATATATATATATATATATATATATATATATGTCCAGTGAGCTATATATATATATATATAGGAATTACATAGGAAATACAAAAAAACAAATGAGGCATTGATAAACATCAACAACGAGGTATACAATATAGTCAAACACCTAGGAATAGACGAGAGAACGGAGCCACTTAGGCCATGTACCCCCACATTTAACCTCAAGGACCACAAGGTAAATTTTGATTATAACCCCACAATTAGACTTATATGCTCGTCCAAATCGGACATCGGGAAAATTAGTAAACATATATTAGACAGAGTGATTGCACAAATGAAGAATAAACTATTCATTAAACTATGGGGTAACGCTACCGAAACAATTAAGTGGTTTAACAATATAGCTAACAAAGAAGTATCTAAATTTATACAATTTGACATTAACGATTATTACTCATCTATATCCCCCAACACCTTGGATAAAGCCTTAGCATTCGCCAAAGCCAATTCTGACATAACAGACGACGAGATAAAAATCATATTAGCTGCTAGGAAAATAATAATTACATTTTAAAACGCCTATTGGGAACGTCTGGATAGATTAAATAACTTTGACATCACGATGGGGGCTAACGACTCGGCTCAAGTCACAGATTTAGTAGTTATTTACATAGGCCATAGTTTACAAAGTGAGTTTAGCGACCTTCACGGTGGAATCTACAGAGACGGCGCCCTTCTCCTAGTTAAGAACCTAAATAACCAGAGCATAGAAAGACTCCGAAAGAATATTAGAAAGACTCTCGGAAAACTAGGCCTTAGCATAACGTATGAGTATAGCACTAAAACAGTTAACTTTCTAGACGTGACGCTTAACCTAAATACGGGACTTATAAGACCTTTTCACAAGATTAATGAAAACTTAGCATACATCAACTATAACTCAAACCACACACTATCCATAATTAAATCCATTCCACGCAGCATATCACTTAGGATCTCCCGCCTCTCGTCTAACCGACAAATCTTCGAAGAACATGCAGAATACTACAATACCGCATTAGACAAGGCAGGCCACTTAGATAGAGTAGAATATATAGATGAAAGCCTCCGTGAAGCGCACACGAATACACATAACACAAACTCCGGTAACACACGCACACACGCACTTACGCATAGAACTGCAAAGTATACGGCAAATAGAAATACAACATCGAAATCAAACAAGTCACGCAGTAGAAAATATATTTGGTATAACCCCATATTTAACACCTCTATTAGTACTAACCTACCCTCTACCGTCTTTAGAATAATAAATAAGCACTTTCCAGATTCACATAGATACAGCAAAATCCTTAACACTAAATCTATTAGACTATCTTACTCCACGGCACCAAATATAGAGGCACACATTAAGATGCTTAACGCTAAAAAGATACATAACAACACCAAAAAACAAATTTACAACAATAATAATACAATCAACACCGAACACAACAGATATCTAATACACAACCACCCGCTAATAGGCAAACAAAACGTAACACACTTGTACAGGCATCGCAGCCCACAAATAATGCCAAAGTTGCCCATGACAAGAACTGTAACTGCCACCTACCTGAAACCTGTCCATTACATAATGAATGTATGCAGTCTAACCTGGTTTACCAATGCACAGTGGAATCAGACAACCAGAAATGGTATTACATCGGAGCGACTGGGAATACATTTAAAGCCCGTTGGTTTACACACCGTTACGCAATGAAACATTCCCAGCACCGTTATGTAACTACCCTTGCAAACAAGACCTGGCAACTGAGGGAAAGTAACCATCAATACACCCTGAAGTGGAAAAAATTATCGAACGCGCCCCCATATCGAAGTGGTATGAGAAGCTGCCGATTATGCGACCTTGAGCTGTTCCACATCTTAAGCTCGAAGAATAAGTTACTCAACAATAAAATCGAAAGATCAATTTATTGTAACCATAGACTCAAAGAGAAGTTTTCGCACTACAAATCGAACCCTTAACCTCTTACTACCAACTGACAAACTGCATATACTTAGACTTTATACCCTCTTGTTGTATCTAAACCCTTTTAATTACCCACAAAACCAATACATATATCCCCCTCTTCTCCCTCATTGCTCTTCTATTTCTTCGTTTTCTTCCTTCCCTCCCCTTCTTGGCTATCTTTTCTTCTTTCTCACCCCCTTCTTTGCTTTTATTTTTGTCATTATTATCTTTATCTTTATTTTATATATATATATATATATTTACCTCTTTATATCTCCCCCCTCTGTCCCCTCACCTTCTGATTCCTCTCTCTATATACTAGTAAATACAATTCCAAATAAATGTTTTTCTCTATATATTAAGAATTATTTCAAGAGTAACTTACTATTTTGAAAATTTGGACTGTGAACAACAATTGAGTGGCTGCTATTTGCAGTATAGCAATATAAGGTTGCACTTACCAATGAAACGGTCGTAAATACCTGGATAAAATCCTTCTCGTAATGCTTACCTGTGTTTTCTCTTTTATACTTTATACTCCAAGATTGAACGAAATTCTTACAAACTTGTGGAGTTACCCCTAACCGTACGTTGAAACCTTCCATGAAACTGGCTTTCTTAACCAAGAACTGGATCACAATATGCAATATTTTGCTTCTCTAACTATATATATATATATGTCCAGTGTGCTATATATATTTAAGTATATATGTCCAGTGTGCTATATATATATGTATATGTCCAGTGTGCTATATGTATATATATGTCTAGTGTGCTATATATATATATAGCACTCTGGACACACACATCCCTACTGACCACACACATTCACACACACATCCCTACTGACCATTATCACAACAATGAACCTCTTTACTACACCCACACACATATTTGTCTTAAAAGACTTATTTTTCAGTGACTTCTCAATCAGGCGAAAAAGGATACTCTTCGACAAACCTACATTTGGCGCTAAATCAATTTTTAACATTCACGTGACCTCTACCGACCAATCAAAATTGTTTTGACCACAATAATTTTTGCAACACGAATTGGCGCGAAACTTATTTTAATACCTCTGGAGCCACTTTTTTCACATAAAACAGGTAGAATTTCCAAAACTAATCAGTTTAGAGCAAACATCACGGGCGCTCTATCTCAAAAATATTTTTGAAAAGCATTAGAAATGCGCAACCGGTAAAAACTTAAAACTAAAACTGAATACTAACCAATACTTATTACTAATTTTTACTTATTCCTAATTAAACTATTTTTCTCTGGGAACAATTTGTCAGCATTTTCTTTTCCTTTTACATATATATATATATGTTTATTATAAACATACAGAATATTTTCGAATATTCTATGTCTATATTCACATATATATCGCTATTTCAGAGCATTTATTCCAATTTCTAATTTCTGCCGGACCGGCAACCGCTCTTTCAAACCAGTTCCTGTACACAGCTAAGTATTCTATAAGTCTCTAGCTGTGTCATTCTCGATAAAAGCACTGGATATGTAGTCCTGATGATTTCTAACGAGAATGAAACGCGTAGATTACTTCCCTTGCTTTTATCGAGAATCTAATTGTAATACGTGACGTATTCTATTCTATAGCGATTAGGTCTTCAAAATGTTTATTATAAACATACAGAATATTTTCGAATATTCTATGTCTATATTCACATATATATCGCTATTTCAGAGCATTTATTCCAATTTCTAATTTCTGCCGGACCGGCAACCGCTCTTTCAAACCAGTTCCTGTACACAGCTAAGTATTCTATAAGTCTCTAGCTGTGTCATTCTCGATAAAAGCACTGGATATGTAGTCCTGATGATTTCTAACGAGAATGAAACGCGTAGATTACTTCCCTTGCTTTTATCGAGAATCTAATTGTAATACGTGACGTATTCTATTCTATAGCGATTAGGTCTTCAAAATGTTTATTATAAACATACAGAATATTTTCGAATATTCTATGTCTATATTCACATATATATCGCTATTTCAGAGCATTTATTCCAATTTCTAATTTCTGCCGGACCGGCAACCGCTCTTTCAAACCAGTTCCTGTACACAGCTAAGTATTCTATAAGTCTCTAGCTGTGTCATTCTCGATAAAAGCACTGGATATGTAGTCCTGATGATTTCTAACGAGAATGAAACGCGTAGATTACTTCCCTTGCTTTTATCGAGAATCTAATTGTAATACGTGACGTATTCTATTCTATAGCGATTAGGTCTTCAAAATGTTTATTATAAACATACAGAATATTTTCGAATATTCTATGTCTATATTCATATATATATATATATACATATATATGTCCCGTGTGATATATATATATATATATGTATGCAGTGTGCCATATATATATATATATATATATATTTTCCTGTCTGATATATATATATGTACGTATATGTCCAGTGTGTTATATATACATATGTATATGTCCAGTGTGCTATATATATATATATATATATATATATATATATATATATATATATATATATATATATATATATATATATATATATATATATATATATATATATATATATATGTAGGAGGTGAGTTTTATTGTAGTACAATAAAGCAATGCAGATATCGGATAAGAAGCACTCTACAGTTTGTAGGACTGGAGTATACATAATATAAGATCAAAAGATGGTTAAAGGAGTTCCATGTATTTTATTATGCGCATTTCAAAAACAAACATCATCATGCAATAATATTTGTGTTTTCATCAGATAAAACAGGAGAACATGATATGAAGGCTAAAAACACTTGTGGATAGTGCAGTTGATATGTTGATTTAAAACTGCACTATCCACAAGTGTTTTTAGCCTTCATATCATGTTCTCCTGTTTTATCTGATGAAAACACAAATATTATTGCATGATGATGTTTGTTTTTGAAATGCGCATAATAAAATATATGGAACTCCTTTAACCATCTTTTGATCATATATTATATATATATATATATATGTCCAGTTTGCTATATATATATATGTCCAGTGTGCTATATATATGTGTATGTGTGCAGTGTGCTATATATATGTATATATGTGTATGTGTACAGTGTGCCATATATATGTATGTGTATGTGTACAGTGTGCTATATATATGTGTATATGTGTGCAGTGTGCTATATATATATATGTGTGTATGTGTACATTGTGCTATATATATGTATGTGTCCAGTGTGCTATATATATGTGTGTATGTGTCCAGTATGCTATATATGTGTGTATGTGTGCAGTGTACTATATATATGTGTGTATGTGTCCAGTATGCTATATATGTGTGTATGTGTGCAGTGTGCTATATATATGTGTGTATGTGTCCAATGTGCTATATATGTGTGTATGTGTGCAGTGCGCTATATATATGTGTGTATGTGTGCAGTGTGCTATATATATGTGTGTATGTGTCCAGTGTGCTATATATATGTGTGTGCAGTGTGCTATATATATGTGTGTATGTGTGCAGTATGCTATATATATGTGTGTATGTGTCCAGTGTGCTATATATGTGTGTATGTGTCCAGTGTGCTATATATGTGTGTATGTGTGCAGTGTGCTATATATATATGTGTGTATGTATGTGTGCAGTGTGCTATATATATGTGTGCAGTGTGCTATATATATGTGTGTATGTGTGCAGTGTGCTATATATATGTGTGTATGTGTGCAGTGTACTATATATGTGTGTATGTGTCCAGTGCGCTATATATGTGTGTATGTGTCCAGTATGCTATATATGTGTGTATGTGTGCAGTGTGCTATATATGTGTGTATGTGTGCAGTGTGCTATATATATGTGTGTATGTGTCCAGTGTGCTATATATGTGTGTATGTGTCCAGTATGCTATATATGTGTGTATGTGTCCAGTATGCTATATATGTGTGTATGTGTGCAGTGTGCTATATATATGTGTGTATGTGTGCAGTGTGCTATATATGTGTGTATGTGTGCAGTGTGCTATATATATGTGTGTATGTGTCCAGTGTGCTATACATAAGTGTGTATGTGTGCAGTGTGCTATATATGTGTGTATGTGTGCAGTGTGCTATATATATGTGTGTATGTGTGCAGTGTGCTATATATATGTGTGTATGTGTACATTGTGCTATATATAAGTGTGTATGTGTCCAGTGTGCTATATATGTGTGTATGTGTGCAGTGTGCTATATATGTGTGTATGTGTCCAGTATGCTATATATGTGTGTATGTGTGCAGTGTGCTATATATATGTGTGTATGTGTCCAGTGTGCTATATATGTGTGTATGTGTGCAGTGTGCTATATATATGTGTGTATGTGTCCAGTATGCTATATATGTGTGTATGTGTCCAGTGTGCTATATATGTGTGTATGTGTGCAGTGTGCTATATATATGTGTGTATGTATGCAGTGTACTATATATATGTGTGTGTGTGTGCAGTGTGCTATATATGTGTGTATGTGTGTAGTGTGCTATATATATGTGTGTATGTGTGCAGTGTGCTATATATGTGTGCAGTGTGCTATATATATGTGTGTATGTGTGCAGTGTGCTATATATGTGTGTGTATGTGTGCAGTGTGCTATATATGTGTGTGTATGTGTGCAGTGTGCTATATATGTGTGCAGTGTGCTATATATATATGTGTGTATGTGTCCAGTGTGCTATACGTAAGTGTGTATGTGTGCAGTGTGCTATATATATGTGTATGTGTCCAGTATGCTATATATGTGTGTGTATGTGTGCAGTGTGCTATATATGTGTGTATGTGTACATTGTGCTATATATATGTGTGTATGTGTGCAGTGTGTAATATATATATATATATGTGTATGTGTGAAGTGTGCTATATATATGTGTGTATGTGTGCAGTGTGCTATATATGTGTGTATGTGTGCAGTGTGCTATATATATGTGTGTAAGTGTGCAGTGTGCTATATATGTGTGTATGTGTCCAGTATGCTATATATGTGTGTATGTGTGCAGTGTGCTATATATATGTGTGTATGTGTGCAGTGTGCTATATATATGTGTGTATGTGTGCATTGTGCTATATATATGTGTGTACGTGTGCAGTGTGCTATATATATGTGTGTATGTGTCCAGTATGCTATATATGTGTGTATGTGTGCAGTGTGCTATATATGTGTGTATGTGTGCAGTGTGGTATATATATGTGTGTATGTGTCCAGTGTGCTATATATGTGTGTATGTGTCCAGTGCGCTATATATATGTGTGTATGTGTGCAGTGTGCTATATATATGTGTGTATGTGTCCAGTGTGCTATATATATGTGTGTATGTATGCAGTGTGCTATATATATGTGTGTATGTGTCCAGTATGCTATATATGTGTGTATGTGTCCAGTATGCTATATATGTGTGTATGTGTCCAGTATGCTATATATGTGTGTATGTGTCCAGTGCGCTATATATATGTGTGTATGTGTGCAGTGTGCTATATATGTGTGTGTATGTGTCCAGTATGCTATATATGTGCGTATGTGTCCAGTATGCTATATATGTGTGTATGTGTGCAGTGTGCTATATATATGTGTATGTGTCCAGTGTACTATATATATGTGTGTATGTGTCCAGTGTGCTATATATGTGTGTGTATGTGTCCAGTGCGCTATATATATGTGTGTATGTGTCCAGTATGCTATATATGTGTGTATGTGTGCAGTGTGCTATATATGTGTGTATGTGTGCAGTGTACTATATATATGTGTGTATGTGTCCAGTGTGCTATATATATGTGTGTATGTGTCCAGTATGCTATATATGTGCGTATGTGTCCAGTATGCTATATATGTGTGTATGTGTGCAGTGTGCTATATATATGTGTATGTGTCCAGTGTACTATATATATGTGTGTATGTGTCCAGTGTGCTATATATATGTGTGTATGTGTCCAGTGCGCTATATATATGTGTGTATGTGTCCAGTATGCTATATATGTGTGTATGTGTGCAGTGTGCTATATATGTGTGTATGTGTGCAGTGTACTATATATATGTGTGTATGTGTCCAGTGTGCTATATATATGTGTGTATGTGTCCAGTGTGCTATATATATGTGTGTATGTGTCCAGTATGCTATATATGTGTGTATGTGTGCAGTGTGCTATATATATGTGTGTATGTGTGCAGTATGCTATATATGTGTGTATGTGTGCAGTGTGCTATATATATGTGTGTATGTGTGCAGTGTGCTATATATATGTGTGTATGTGTCCAGTATGCTATATATGTGTGTATGTGTCCAGTATGCTATATATGTGTGTATGTGTGCAGTGTGCTATATATATGTGTGTATGTGTGCAGTGTGCTATATATATGTGTGTATGTGTCCAGTATGCTATATATGTGTGTATGTGTCCAGTATGCTATATATGTGTGTATGTGTGCAGTGTGCTATATATATGTGTATGTGTCCAGTGTACTATATATATGTGTGTATGTGTCCAGTGTGCTATATATATGTGTGTATGTGTCCAGTGCGCTATATATATGTGTGTATGTGTCCAGTATGCTATATATGTGTGTATGTGTGCAGTGTGCTATATATGTGTGTATGTGTGCAGTGTACTATATATATGTGTGTATGTGTCCAGTGTGCTATATATATGTGTGTATGTGTCCAGTGTGCTATATATATGTGTGTATGTGTCCAGTATGCTATATATGTGTGTATGTGTGCAGTGTGCTATATATATGTGTGTATGTGTGCAGTATGCTATATATGTGTGTATGTGTGCAGTGTGCTATATATATGTGTGTATGTGTGCAGTGTGCTATATATATGTGTGTATGTGTCCAGTATGCTATATATGTGTGTATGTGTCCAGTATGCTATATATGTGTGTATGTGTGCAGTGTGCTATATATATGTGTGTATGTGTCCAGTGTGCTATATGTGTGTATGTGTCCAGTGTGCTATATATATATATGTGTGTGTATGTGTGCAGTGAGCTATATATATATATATGTGTGTATGTGTGCAGTGTGCTATATATATGTGTGTATGTGTGCGGTGTGCTATAATTGTGTATGTGTCCAGTGTGCTATATGTGTGTATGTGTCCAGTGTGCTATATGTGTGTATGTGTGCAGTGTGCTATATATATGTGTGTATGTGTGCAGTGTGCTATATATGTGTGTATGTGTACAGTGTGCTATATATATGTGTGTGTATGTGTGCAGTGTGCTATATATATGTGTGTATGTGTGCAGTGTGCTATATATATGTGTGTATGTGTCCAGTATGCTATATATGTGTGTATGTGTGCAGTGTGCTATATATATGTGTGTATGTGTGCAGTGTGCTATATATATGTGTGTATGTGTCCAGTATGCTATATATGTGTGTATGTGTGCAGTGTGCTATATATATGTGTGTATGTGTGCAGTGTGCTATATATATGTGTGTATGTGTCCAGTATGCTATATATGTGTGTATGTGTGCAGTGTGCTATATATGTGTGTATGTGTGCAGTGTGCTATATATATGTGTGTATGTGTGCAGTGTGCTATATATATGTGTGTATGTGTCCAGTATGCTATATATGTGTGTGTATGTGTGCAGTGTGCTATATATGTGTGTATGTGTCCAGTATGCTATATATGTGTGTATGTGTGCAGTGTGCTATATATATGTGTGTATGTGTGCAGTGTGCTATATATATGTGTGTATGTGTCCAGTGTGCTATATATATGTGTGTATGTGTGCAGTGTGCTATATATATGTGTGTATGTGTCCAGTGTGCTATATATATGTGTGTATGTGTGCAGTGTGCTATATATGTGTGTATGTTTCCAGTATGCTATATATGTGTGTATGTGTGCAGTGTGCTATATATATGTGTATGTGTGCAGTGTGCTATATATATGTGTGTATGTGTCCAGTGTGCTATATATATGTGTGTATGTGTGCAGTGTGCTATATATGTGTGTATGTGTGCAGTGTGCTATATATATGTGTGTATGTGTCCAGTGTGCTATATATATGTGTGTATGTGTGCAGTGTGCTATATATAAGTGTGTATGTGTCCAGTATGCTATATATGTGTGTATGTGTGCAGTGTGCTATATATATGTGTGTATGTGTGCAGTGTGCTATATATATGTGTGTATGTGTGCAGTGTGCTATATATGTGTGTATGTGTGCAGTGTACTATATATATGTGTGTATGTGTGCAGTGTGCTATATATATGTGTGTATGTGTGCAGTGTGCTATATATATGTGTGTATGTGTCCAGTGTGCTATATGTGTGTATGTGTCCAGTGTGCTATATATATATGTGTGTGTATGTGTGCAGTGAGCTATATATATATATATGTGTGTATGTGTGCAGTGTGCTATATATATGTGTGTATGTGTGCAGTGTGCTATTATTGTGTATGTGTCCAGTGTGCTATATGTGTGTATGTGTCCAGTGTGCTATATGTGTGTATGAGTCCAGTGTGCTATATATATGTGTGTATGTGTCCAGTGCGCTATATATGTGTGTATGTGTCCAGTATGCTATATATGTGTGTATGTGTGCAGTGTGCTATATATGTGTGTATGTGTGCAGTGTGCTATATATATGTGTGTATGTGTGCAGTGTGCTATTATTGTGTATGTGTCCAGTGTGCTATATGTGTGTATGTGTCCAGTGTGCTATATGTGTGTATGTGTGCAGTGTGCTATATATATGTGTGTATGTGTGCAGTGTGCTATATATGTGTGTATGTGTACAGTGTGCTATATATATGTGTGTGTATGTGTGCAGTGTGCTATATATATGTGTGTATGTGTGCAGTGTGCTATATATATGTGTGTATGTGTCCAGTATGCTATATATGTGTGTATGTGTGCAGTGTGCTATATATATGTGTGTATGTGTGCAGTGTGCTATATATATGTGTGTATGTGTCCAGTATGCTATATATGTGTGTATGTGTGCAGTGTGCTATATATATGTGTGTATGTGTGCAGTGTGCTATATATATGTGTGTATGTGTCCAGTATGCTATATATGTGTGTATGTGTGCAGTGTGCTATATATGTGTGTATGTGTGCAGTGTGCTATATATATGTGTGTATGTGTGCAGTGTGCTATATATATGTGTGTATGTGTCCAGTATGCTATATATGTGTGTGTATGTGTGCAGTGTGCTATATATGTGTGTATGTGTCCAGTATGCTATATATGTGTGTATGTGTGCAGTGTGCTATATATATGTGTGTATGTGTGCAGTGTGCTATATATATGTGTGTATGTGTCCAGTGTGCTATATATATGTGTGTATGTGTGCAGTGTGCTATATATATGTGTGTATGTGTCCAGTGTGCTATATATATGTGTGTATGTGTGCAGTGTGCTATATATGTGTGTATGTTTCCAGTATGCTATATATGTGTGTATGTGTGCAGTGTGCTATATATATGTGTATGTGTGCAGTGTGCTATATATATGTGTGTATGTGTCCAGTGTGCTATATATATGTGTGTATGTGTGCAGTGTGCTATATATGTGTGTATGTGTGCAGTGTGCTATATATATGTGTGTATGTGTCCAGTGTGCTATATATATGTGTGTATGTGTGCAGTGTGCTATATATAAGTGTGTATGTGTCCAGTATGCTATATATGTGTGTATGTGTGCAGTGTGCTATATATATGTGTGTATGTGTGCAGTGTGCTATATATATGTGTGTATGTGTGCAGTGTGCTATATATGTGTGTATGTGTGCAGTGTACTATATATATGTGTGTATGTGTGCAGTGTGCTATATATATGTGTGTATGTGTGCAGTGTGCTATATATATGTGTGTATGTGTCCAGTGTGCTATATGTGTGTATGTGTCCAGTGTGCTATATATATATGTGTGTGTATGTGTGCAGTGAGCTATATATATATATATGTGTGTATGTGTGCAGTGTGCTATATATATGTGTGTATGTGTGCAGTGTGCTATTATTGTGTATGTGTCCAGTGTGCTATATGTGTGTATGTGTCCAGTGTGCTATATGTGTGTATGAGTCCAGTGTGCTATATATATGTGTGTATGTGTCCAGTGCGCTATATATGTGTGTATGTGTCCAGTATGCTATATATGTGTGTATGTGTGCAGTGTGCTATATATGTGTGTATGTGTGCAGTGTGCTATATATATGTGTGTATGTGTGCAGTGTGCTATTATTGTGTATGTGTCCAGTGTGCTATATGTGTGTATGTGTCCAGTGTGCTATATGTGTGTATGTGTCCAGTGTGCTATATGTGTGTATGTGTGTATGTGTGCTGTGAGCTATATATATATATATATATGTGTATGTGTACAGTGTGCCATATATATGTATGTGTCTATGTGTGCAGTGTGCTATATATATGTGTGTGTATGTGTGCAGTGTGCTATATGTGTGTATGTTGTGTGTTCATTCATAGCATCCAATTAACAGCAATCATCTAAAAACTGTTTCCCGTTATGTTCTTCAACTTACCATGCACCATTGAGCAAC
>OZ024744.1:26507607-26595107 GCA_964016885.1 Eledone cirrhosa
TTTGGGTGAATGTTTGCTTGGGTGGTTGGTTGGATAGTTAGTTGGTTGGTTGGTTGTGTGGTTGGGTGATTCTTTGTTTGGGTGGTTGATTGGCTGGTTGGGTGGTTGCTTGCTTGGGTGGTTAGTTCGTTGGTTGGTTGTTTGGTTGATTGTTTCTTTGGATGGTTCGTTGTGTGGTTGGTTGGTTAATTGGTTGGGTGAGTGGGTGATTGGGTGTTTGGGTGGTTGTTTAGTATTTGGGTGGTTGGTTGGTTGGGTGGTTGTTTGGGTGGGTGTTTGGGGCGTTGTTTTTCTGGTTGGTTGGTTGGGAGGGTGGATGAGCGGTTTGTTGGTAGGGTGGTTGGTTGGTTGGGTGATTGGTTGATTGGGTGGTTGGTGGGTGGTTGGTTGGGTGGTGTGTTCCTTGGGTGGTAGGTTGGTTGGGTTGTTAGTAGGTTTTGTTGTCGGATAGTTGTTTGGGTTGTTGTTTGGGTGGTTGGTTGGGAGGTTGGTTGGTTGGGTGGGTGGTTGGGTGGTTTCTTGGTTGGGTGGTTGGATTGTTCAGTGGTTGGGTGGTTCTGTGGTTGGTTGGGTGTTTGGATGGTTGGTTGGTTGGTTATTTGTTTGTGTGGTTGGTTGGATGGTTCGTTGGGTGGGTGGTTGGGTTGTTGGTTTGGTTGGTTGGGTGGTTGTATGGGTGCTTGGTTAGTTGGGTGATTGGTTGTTGGTTGGTTGGGTGGTTGGTTGAATGGTTGGTTTGTTGGGTGGTTGGGTGGTTGGTTCTGTGGTTGGTTGGGTGTTTGGTTGGGTTGTTGGTTTGTTGGTTTTTGGTTGGGTGGTTGCGTACTTTGTTGGTTAGGTGGTTGGTTGGGTGATTGGTGATTGGTTGGGTGGGTGGATGGGTGGTTGTATGGTTGGTTGGTTGGATGGTTGGTTTGGTGGTTGGTTGGTTTGGTGGTTGGTTGGTTTGGTGGTTGGAATTGTTTGTTGGTTGATGGTTTGGTTGTTGGTTGGTTGGGTGGCTGGTTGGTTGGGTTGTTGGGTGGTTGGTTTGGTTGGATGGTTGGTCTGTTGGTGGTTGGTTTGAGTGGATGGTTGGTCTGTTGGTTGGGTGGGTGGGTGATTGGCTGTATGTGTGGTTGGTTGGGTGGTTGGGTGGTTGGATGGTTCTTTGGTCGGTTTGTTGGTTATGTGCTTGTTTTGTTGGTTTGTTGGTTGGATGGTTGGTTGGGTGGTTGGTTGTGTGGTTTGTTATTTGGGTGGTTGGTTGGTTGGTTGGTTGGATGGTTGTTTGTGTGGTTGGTTGGTTGGTTGGTTGGTTGGTTGGTTGGTTGGATGGTTCATTGGGTGGTTGGTTGGTTGGATGGATGGTTGGTTGTGTGGTTGGTTGGGTGGTTTGTTGGTTGGATGGTTGGTTGGGTGGTTGGTTGGTTGCTTGGTGGCTGGTTGTGTGGTTGAGTGTTTGGTTGGTTGGATGGTTGGTTGGTTGGGTGTTTGGTTGGTTGGATGGTTGCTTGGGTGGCTGCTTGGCTGATTGGTTGGGTGATTGGTTGGGTGGTTGAGTGGTTGGGTGGTTGGTTGGGTGGTTGGGTGGTTGGGTGGTTGTGTCGATGGTTGTTTTAGGTGGTTGGCTGGTTGGTTGGGTGGTTGGTTGTTTGAATGATTGGTTGGTTGGTTGGATGGATGGTTGGATGGCTGGTTGGTAGGTAGGTTGGATGATTGGTTGGTTGGTTGTTTGGCTGGTTGGTTGGATGGTTGGTTGGTTGGTTGGTTGTTTGGGTTGATGTTTGGTTGGGTAGTTGTTTGGTTGGTTGGTATGATGGTTGGTTGGTTGTTTGGTTGCTTAGAGGCTGGTTGTGTGGTTGAGTGTTTGGTTGGTTGGATGGGTGGTTGGTTGGGTGTTTGGTTGGTTGGTTGGTTGGATGGTTGCTTGGGTGGTGGCTTGGCTGATTGGTTGGGTGATTGGTTTGGTGGTTGATTGGTTGGTTGGGTGGTTGTGTCGGTGGTTGTTTTCGGTGGTTGGCTGGTTGTTTGGGTTGTTGGTTCTTGGAATGATTGGTTGGTTGGATGGATGGTTGGATGGTTGGTTGGTTGGTTGGTTGTTTGGCTGGTTGGTTTGTTGGATGGTTGGTTGGTTGGTTGGGTGGGTTGGTGTTTGGTTGGGTAGTTTTTTGTTCGGTTGGTTGGTTGGGTGTTTGTTTGTTTGAGTGGTTGGGTTGTTGGTTGGGTTGTTGGTTGTGTGGCTGGTTTGTTGTTTAGGTGGTTTGGTGAGTGGTAATGTGGGTGGTTGGATGGGTGGTTGGTTGGGTGGCTGGTTGGTTTCTTGAGTGGTTGGCTGGATGGTTAGTTGGTTGGTTGCTTGGGTAGTTGGGTGGTTGGTTGGTTGATTGGGTAGTTGGGTGGTTGGTTCGTTGGTTGGCTGGTTGTTTGGGCGGTTGTTTTGTTTGTTGTTTGGTTGCTTGGTTGGTGGGGTGGTTGGTCGGGTGAGTGGTTGGTTGGGTGGTTGGGTGATTGGTTGTGTTGGGTGGTTGGGTGGTAAGTTGTGTGGTTGGTTGGTTGTTTGGGTGGTTGATTGGGTGGGTGGTTGGGTGATTAGGTGCTTGGGTGCTTGGTTGGTCGTGTGGTAGGTTGGTTGTTTTGTTTGGTGATTGCTTGGTTGGTTGGTTTATTCAGTGGTTGGTTGTTTAGGTGGTTGGTGGTTGGTTTTGTGGTTGTTTGGTTTGTTGGTTGGGTGGGTGATTGTTTGGGTGGTTGGGTGGTTGGTTGCTTGGGTGGTTGGTTGGATAGTTAGTTGGTTGGTTGCTTGGGTGGTTGGTTGATTGGTTGTTTGGGTGGTTGGTTGGGTGGTTGGTTGCTTGGGTGGTTGCTTGCTTGGGTCGTTGGTTCGTTGGGTGGTTGGTTGTTTGGTTTGTTTGTTGGGTGGGTGATTGTGTGTTTAGGTGGTGAGTTGGGTGGCTGGTTGGGGGCTTGGTTGGGTGGGTGGTTGGCTGGTTGGGAGATTGGTTGGGTAGTTGGTTGGTTCGTTGGGTGGATGGTTGGTTGGGTGTTTGGTTGTGTCTTTTGTTGCTTGGGTGGTTGGTTGATTGGGTGGATGGGTGTTCGGTTTGGTGGTACGTTGGTTGGCTGGTT
Source organism: Eledone cirrhosa (assembly GCA_964016885.1). NCBI lineage: Eukaryota > Metazoa > Mollusca > Cephalopoda > Octopoda > Eledonidae > Eledone > Eledone cirrhosa. The sequence goes on from OZ024744.1 coordinate 26,510,716, forward strand.
GATTGGGTTGGTTGGTTGGGTGTGTGTTTGGTTGGGTGGTTCTTTGGTTGGGTGGTTGGTTGTTTGGTTGGGTGGATGTTTGGATCGTTCTTTGGGGGGGGGTTGATTTGTTGGTTGGTTGGGTGGCTGGTTGGATGGTTGTTTGGTCGGGTGGCTGGTTGGTTCTGGGGTTGGTTTTGTGGTTGGTTGGGTGGTTGGTTTTTTGTTTGGGTGGGAGGGTGGGTTATAGGGTGGTTGGTTGTATTGTTTGTTTGGGTGCTTGGTTTGTTGGTTGGGTGGTTGGGTGGGTGGATGGGTGGTTGGTTGTTGGGGTGGCTCGGTGGTTCCGTGTTTGTTTGGTTGGGTCTTTGGATGGATGGTTGAATGGTTGGTTGGATTGTTCGCTGTGTGGGTTGTTGGTTGTATGTTTGGTTGTGTGATTGGTTGGTTTGGTGGTTGGGTGGTTGGTTGGATGGTTGGGTGGTTCGGTGGTTGGTTGGTTGTTTGGGTGGTGTGTTTTTGGGTTGGGTGGTTGTTTGCTTGTTTCGTTGGCTGGTTGATGGTTGGGTGGTTGGTTGATTGGGTTGGTGGTTGGGTGGTTGGTTGGTGGGTTGGATGGTGCCTTGTTTGGTTGATTGATGGTTGGGTGGCTGGCTGGTTGGTTGGTTGGGTGTTTGGTTGGGTGTTTGGATGTGTGTTTGGTTGTTGGTTTGGGTGGTTGGTTGTTTGTTTGGTTGGTTTGGTTGATGGTTGGATGGTTGGTTTTGTTGAATGATTGGTTGGATGGATGGATGGTTGGATGGTTGGTTGGTAGGTAGATTGGATGATTGGTTGGTTGGTTGTTTGGTTTGTGGGTTGGTTGGTTGGATGGCTGGGTGGTTGGTTGGCTGTTTGGATGGGTCATTGGTTTGCTGGCAGGTTGGATGGTTGGTTGGCTGGTTGGATGGGTGCGTGCCTAGTTCATTGGTTGGTTTGGTGGTTGGGTGTTTGGGTGGTTGGTTGGTGGGATGGTTGGTTTGTAGGGTGTTTGGGTGGTTGGATGGTTGGATGGTTGGTTGGTTGTTTGGGTGGTTAGGTGTTTGGATGTTTGATAGGTTGGCTGGATGCTTGGTTGGTGGCTTGGATGGTTGATTGGATGGTCGGTTAGTTGGTTGTTTGGGAGGTTGGTCGGTTGGTTGGGTGGGTGGTTGGTTGGGTGGGTGGTTGGTTGGTTGGGTGGTTGTTTGGGTGGTTGGGGGTTGGTAAGTTGGGAGGTTGGTTGGGTGGGTGGTTGGTTGGTTGGTTTGTTGGTTTGTTGGTTGGGTGGTTGGTAGGGTGGAAGATTGGTTGTGTGTGTCGGTCGGTTGTGTGATTGGGTGGTTGGATGGTTGGTTGGGTAATTGGTTGAGTAGTTGGATGGTTGTTTTGTTGATTGTTGGGTTGGTGCTTGGTTGGGTCGTTGGTTGGTTGTGTGGTTGGGTGGTTGGTTGATTGGGTGGTTGGGTGGTTGGTTGATTGGGTGGGTGCCTGTGTGGGGGTTGGATGGATGGGTGGTTGGTTGGTTGTTGGGTTGGGGGTTTGGTGGTTTGTTTGGTTGGTTGGTTGACGGTTGGGTGCTTGGATGGTTGAGTGCTTGGGTGCTTGGATGGTGGGTCGGGTGCTTGGTTGGCTGGGTGGTTGGTTGGGTTGGTGGGGGGATGGGTGGTTGGTTGGTTGTTTGGCTGGGTGGTTGTTTGGGTGTTTGTTTGGATGGTAGGTTGTCTGGGTGGTTGGTTGGTTCGTTCGTTGGGTGGTTGTTTGTTTTGGTGGTTGTTTTGTTGGTTGGGTGGTTGTTTGGTTGGGTGATTGTTTTGTTGGGTGGTTGGGTGCTTGCTTGGGTATTTGGTTGGATGTTTGGGTGGTTGGGGCGGTTGGCTGCTGGTTGGGGGTTGGTAGATTGGGTGGGTGTTTGGTTTGTTGTGTTGTTGTTTGGGTGGTAGGGTTTGTTCGGTTTTTGGGTGGTTGGGTGGTTTGTTGGTTGGGAGGTTGGTTGTTTTGTAGTGAGGTTGAATGGTTCGTTGATTCGTTGGTTGGTTGGGTGGTTGTTTGGGTGGTTGCTTGGTTGGGTGGGTGGTTGGTTGAGTGGTTGATTGGTTGTGTGTGTCGGTCGGTTGTGTGATTGGTTGGTTGGATGGTTGGTTGGGTAATTGGTTGGGTAGTTGTTGGGTCGCTGGATGGGTGTGTGGGTGGCTGGATGGGTGTGTGGGTGGTTGGTTGTTCGTTGGATGGGTGGTGAGTGTTTGGTTGGATGGTTGGTTGAATGATTGTTTGGTTGGTTGGGTGGTTGGTTGGGTGGTTGTTTGGATGGTAGATGATCTGGGTGGTTGGTTGGTTCGTTCGTTGGCTGGGTGGTTGGCTGTTTGGGTGGTTTTGTGCTTGGTTGGGTGCTTGTTTGCTTGGTTGGGTGGTTGGGGGGTTGGGGGGTTGGGAGGTTGTTTGGTTGGTTGGTTGTGAGGTTGTATGGTTCGTTGGTTCGTTGGTTGGTTGATTGGGTGGTTGGTTGGTTTGTTGGTTTGTTGGTTGGGTGGTTGGTAGGGTGGAAGATTGTTTGGGTGGGTGTTTGGGTGGTTGAGTGGTTGAGTGGTTGATTGGTTGTGTGTGTCGGTCGGTTGTGTGATTGGGTAGTTGGATGGTTGTTTTGTTGATGTTTGGGTTGTTGGTTGGTTGGGTCGTTGGTTGGTTGGGTGGTTGGATGGTTGGTTAGTTGGTTGGGTCGTTGGGTTGGTGCCTGGGTGCGTGGTTGGATGGATAGGTGGTTGGTTGGCTGGTTGGGTTGTGGGATGGGTGGTTGAGTGTTTGGTTGGATGGTTGGTTGAGAGGTTGGGTGGTTGGATGGTTGGTTGATTGGTTGGGTGGTTGGTTGGTGGGGCGGATGGTTGGTTGGGAGGGTGGTTCATTGGTTTTTTTTGTGTAGGTGGTTGGATGTATGGGTGGGTGGTTGGATGGTTGGCTGGTTGTGTGGTTGGGTGGTTGGTTGATTGATGTGGTGGTTGTTTGGATCGATGGTTGGATGGTTGGATGCTTGGATGGTTGGTGGTTTGTTGGGTGGTTGAGTGGTTGGTTGTGTAGTTCGTTGGGTGGGTGGTTGGTTGGGTGGTCGTTTGTGTGGTTGGGTGTGTTGGTTGGGTTGTAGCTTGTCTGGTTGGGTGGTTAGGTGGTTGGGTTGGTGGTAAGGTGGGTGGTTGATTGGATGGTTCGTTGGGTGGTTGGTTGGGTTGGTTCGTTTGATGGGTGGTTGGTTGGTTGGTTGGATGGGTGGTTGATTGGGTGGGTGGTTGTTTGGGTGGTTGGTTGTTCGAGTGGTTGGTTGGTTGGGTGGTTGGTTGGTGGGTTGGGTGGTTGGTTGCTTGGGTGTTTGCTTGGGTTGTTGCGTCGTTGGTTGGGTAGTTCGTTGTGTAGGTGGTACGTTGTGTGGTTGTTTGGTTGGGTGCTTGGTTTGGTTTGGTTGGTTGGTTGGGTGTTTGTTTAATTGGGTGGTTGTGTGTTTGGTTGTTTGGTTTGGTGGTTGGGTGGTTATCTGGTTGGGGTCTTGGTTGGTTGGGAGGTTGGTTTGGTAGTTGCGTGGTTCGGTTTTTGTGTGGATGGGTGGTTGGTTGGTCGCGAGGTTGGTTCGTTGGTTGGTTAGTTGGTTGGGTGGGTGGTTGTTAGGGTGGAGGATTGGTTGAGTGGATGGGTGGTTGTTTGTCGGTCGGTTCGGTGGGTGGTTGGCTGGTTGGATGATTGGGTGGTTGGACGGTTGGTTGGGTGATTGGTTGGGTAGTTGGATGGTTGTTTTGTTGATGGTTGGGTTGTTGGTTGGTTGGGTGGTTGGTTGGTTGGTTGGGTGGTTGGGTGGTTGGGTGGTTGGGTGGTTGGGTGGTTGTTTGGATGGTTGTTTGGATGGTTCGTTGGTTGGTTGGGTTGTTGTTTGGGTGGTTGGTTGTTGGGTTGGGTGGTTGTTTGCTTATTTGTTTGGTTGGTTAATCGTTGGGTCGTTGGTTGGTGGGTGGGTGGTTGGGTGGTTGGTTGGTGGGTGGATGGTTGGGTGGTTGGGTGGTTGGTTGGTTGGTTGATTGGGTGGTTGGTTGGTTTGTTGGTTTGTTGGTTGGGTGGTTGGTAGGGTGGAAGATTGTTTGGGTGGGTGTTTGGGTGGTTGAGTGGTTGAGTGGTTGATTGGTTGTGTGTGTCGGTCGGTTGTGTGATTGGGTAGTTGGATGGTTGTTTTGTTGATGTTTGGGTTGTTGGTTGGTTGGGTCGTTGGTTGGTTGGGTGGTTGGATGGTTGGTTAGTTGGTTGGGTCGTTGGGTTGGTGCCTGGGTGCGTGGTTGGATGGATAGGTGGTTGGTTGGCTGGTTGGGTTGTGGGATGGGTGGTTGAGTGTTTGGTTGGATGGTTGGTTGAGAGGTTGGGTGGTTGGATGGTTGGTTGATTGGTTGGGTGGTTGGTTGGTGGGGCGGATGGTTGGTTGGGAGGGTGGTTCATTGGTTTTTTTTTTGTGTAGGTGGTTGGATGTATGGGTGGGTGGTTGGATGGTTGGCTGGTTGTGTGGTTGGGTGGTTGGTTGATTGATGTGGTGGTTGTTTGGATCGATGGTTGGATGGTTGGATGCTTGGATGGTTGGTGGTTTGTTGGGTGGTTGAGTGGTTGGTTGTGTAGTTCGTTGGGTGGGTGGTTGGTTGGGTGGTCGTTTGTGTGGTTGGGTGTGTTGGTTGGGTTGTAGCTTGTCTGGTTGGGTGGTTAGGTGGTTGGGTTGGTGGTAAGGTGGGTGGTTGATTGGATGGTTCGTTGGGTGGTTGGTTGGGTTGGTTCGTTTGATGGGTGGTTGGTTGGTTGGTTGGATGGGTGGTTGATTGGGTGGGTGGTTGTTTGGGTGGTTGGTTGTTCGAGTGGTTGGTTGGTTGGGTGGTTGGTTGGTGGGTTGGGTGGTTGGTTGCTTGGGTGTTTGCTTGGGTTGTTGCGTCGTTGGTTGGGTAGTTCGTTGTGTAGGTGGTACGTTGTGTGGTTGTTTGGTTGGGTGCTTGGTTTGGTTTGGTTGGTTGGTTGGGTGTTTGTTTAATTGGGTGGTTGTGTGTTTGGTTGTTTGGTTTGGTGGTTGGGTGGTTATCTGGTTGGGGTCTTGGTTGGTTGGGAGGTTGGTTTGGTAGTTGCGTGGTTCGGTTTTTGTGTGGATGGGTGGTTGGTTGGTCGCGAGGTTGGTTCGTTGGTTGGTTAGTTGGTTGGGTGGGTGGTTGTTAGGGTGGAGGATTGGTTGAGTGGATGGGTGGTTGTTTGTCGGTCGGTTCGGTGGGTGGTTGGCTGGTTGGATGATTGGGTGGTTGGACGGTTGGTTGGGTGATTGGTTGGGTAGTTGGATGGTTGTTTTGTTGATGGTTGGGTTGTTGGTTGGTTGGGTGGTTGGTTGGTTGGTTGGGTGGTTGGGTGGTTGGGTGGTTGGGTGGTTGGGTGGTTGGTTGGATGGTTGTTTGGATGGTTCGTTGGTTGGTTGGGTTGTTGTTTGGGTGGTTGGTTGTTGGGTTGGGTGGTTGTTTGCTTATTTGTTTGGTTGGTTAATCGTTGGGTCGTTGGTTGGTGGGTGGGTGGTTGGGTGGTTGGTTGGTGGGTGGATGGTTGGGTGGTTGGGTGGTTGGTTGGTTGGGTAGTTGGGTGTTTGGTTGTTGGGTTGGCTTGTTGGTTGATGGTTTGGTAGGTTGGTTGATAGTTGGGCGGGTGGATGGTTGGATGATTTGGTGCATGGGTGCGTGGTTGGTGGGTTAGGTGGTTGGTTGCCTGGGTGGTTGGTTGTTTGGGTGGATGTGTGGTTGGTTGGGTGGTTGATTCGTTGGTTGGGTGGTTGTTTTGTTGGGTGGTTGGATGCTTGGTTGTGTGCTTGTTTGTTTGGTTGGGTGGTTGGGTGGCTGGCTGGTTGGGTGGCTGGTTGGATAGCTGGGTGGCTGGTTTGATGGTTGGTTGTGTAGGTAGTTGGTTGATTGTTTTGATGTTTGGGTGGTTGGTTATTTCGGTGGTTGGTTGGGTTGTTGTTTGGTTGGTTAGTTGGGTGGTTGGTTGTTTGAATGGTTGGTTGGTTGATTGGTTTCATGGATCGTTGGTTGGTTGGGTGGTAGTTTGGACGGTTGGTTGGTTGTTTGTGTGATTAGTTGGATGGTAGGCTGGATATGTGGGTTGTTGGTTGGTTGGATGGTTGGGTGGTTGGTTGGTTGGCTTGTTTGATTCTTTATTGTATGGGTCGTTGGATGGTTGGTTGTTTGGTTGGGTGGTTGGTTGTGTGGTTGGTTGGGTGGTTGGGTGGTTGTTTGGGTGGTTGGTTGGTTGTGTGGTTGATTGGTTGTGTGTCGGTCGGTTGTGTGATTGGGTGGTTGAATGGTTGGTTGGGTAATTGGTTGGGTAGTTGTATGGTTCTTTTGTTGATGGTTGGGTTGTTGGTTGGTTGGTTGGGTGGTTGGTTTGTTGGGTGGGTAGTTGATTGGCTGGTTGAATGTTTCGGGTGGTTGGTTAGTTCGGTGGTTGGTTGGGTGGTTGGTTGGATGGATGGTTGGATGTTTGGTTGGTTGGTAGGTAGGTTGTATGGTTGGTTGTTTGGCTGGTTGGTTGTTTGGTTGGCTGGTTGGTTGTTTGGTTGGCTGTTTGGCTGGTTGGTTGTTTGGTAGGTTGGTACGTTGGTTCGATGGCTGGGAGTTAGGTTGGCTGTTTGGCTGGTTTGTTGGTTGGTAGGGCGTTTTGGATGGGTCATTGTTTGGTTGGATGGTAGGTTGGATGTTTGGTTGGTTGTTTGGGTGCGTGGCTAGTTGTTTGGTTGGTTGGGTGGTTGGGTGTTTGGGTGGTTGGTGGGATGGTTGGTTTGTTGGGTGGTTAGGTGTTTCGATGTTTAGTAGGTTGTTTGGATGCTTGGTTGGTGGGTTGGATGTTTGATTGTTTGGTTGGATGCTTGGATGCTTGGTTGGGTGGTTGGTTTGTTGGCTGGATGGTCGGTTAGTTGCTTATTTTGGAGGTTGGTCGGTTGGTTGGGTGGATCGTTGGTTGGTTGGGTGGTTGTCTGGGTGAATGGTTGGTTGGTTGGATAGTTGGTTGGTTGGATGGTCGGTTTGTGTGGTTGGTTAGGAGGTTGGTCGGTTGGTTGGGTGGGTGGTTGGTTGTATGGGTGGGTGGCTGGATGAGTGTGTAGGTGGTTGGTTGGGTCGTTCGATGGGTGGTGAGTGTTTGGTTGGATGGTTGATTGAATGGTTGTTTGGTTGGTTGGGTGGTTGGTTGGTTGGGTGGCTGTTTGGATGGTAGATGGTCTGGGTGGTTGGTTGGCTGGTTCGTTGGCTGGGTGGTTGGCTGTTTGGGTGGTTTTGTGCTTGGTTGGGTGCTTGTTTGGTTTGTTGGGTGGTTGGGGGGTTGGTTGGGAGGTTGTTTGGTTGGGTGAGTGGTTGGTTGGTTGTGAGGTTGTATGGTTCGTTGGTTTGTTGGTTGGTTGATTGGGTGGTTGGTTGGTTTTTTGGTTTGTTGGTTGGGTGGTTGGTAGGGTGGAAGATTGTTTGGGTAGGTGTTTGGGTGGTTGGTTGGTTGAGTGGTTGATTGGTTTTGTGTGTCGGTCGGTTGTGTGATTGGGTAGTTGGATGGTTGGTTGGGTAATTGGTTGGGTAGTTAGATGGTTGTTTTGTTGATGGTTGGGTTGTTGGTTGGTTGGGTCGTTGGTTGGTTGGGTGGTTGGATGGTTGGTTGGTTGGGAGATTGGGTTGGTGCCTGGGTGCGTGGTTGGATGGATGGGTGGTTGGTTGGCTGGTTTGGTTGTGGGATGGGTGGTCGAGTGTTTGGTTGGATGGTTGGTTGAGAGGTTGGGTGGTTGGTCGGATGGTTGGTTGATTGGTTGGGTGGTTGGTTGGAGGAATGGTTGTTTTGTTCGTTGGTTGGGAGGTTGGTTGGGCGGATGGTTGGGAGGGTGGTTCATTGGTTGTTTTTTTGTGTAGGTGGTTGGATGTATGGGTGGGTGGTTGGATGGTTGGCTGGTTGTGTGGTTGGGTGGTTGGTTGATTGATGTGGTGGTTGTTTGGATCGATGGTTGGATGGTTGGTTGGATGCTTGTATGGTTGGTTGGTTTGTTGGTTGGTTGAGTGGTTGGTTGTGTAGTTCGTTGGGTGGGTGGGTGGGTGGTCGTCTGTGTGGTTGGGTGTGTTGGTTGGGTTGTAGCTTGTCTGGTTGGGTGGTTAGGTGGTTGGGTTGGTGGTAAGGTGGGTGGTTGATTGGATGGTTCGTTGGGTGGTTGGTTGGGTTGGTTCATTTGGTGGGTGGTTGGTTGGTTGGTTGGATGGGTGGTTGATTGGGTGGGTGGTTGTTTGGGTGGTTGGTTGTTCGCGTGGTTGGTTCGTTGGGTGGTTGGTTGCTTGGGTGGTTGCTTGGGTTGTTGCGTCGTTGGTTGGGTAGTTCGTTGTGTGGGTGGTACGTTGTCTGGTTGTTTGGTTTTGTGCTTGGTTGGTTGGGTGGTGGGTTGTTTGGGTGGTTGGTTGAGTGGTTGGTTGGTTGGGTGTTTTTTTAGTTGGGTGGTTGTGTGTTTGGTTGGTTGGTTTGGTGGTTGGGTGGTTATCTGGTTGGGGTCTTGGTTGGTTGGGAGGTTGGTTGGGTAGTTGCGTGGTTCGGTTTTTGTGTGGATGGGTGGTTGGTTGGTCGCGAAGTTGGTTCGTTGGTTGGTTGGTTGGTTGGTTGGGTGGGTGGTTGTTAGGGTGGAGGATTGATTGAGTGGGTGTTTGGGTGGTTGAGTGGATGGGTGGTTGTTTGTCGGTCGGTTCGGTGGGTGGTTGGCTGGTTGGATGGTTGGGTGTTTGGTTGGGTAGTTGGATGGTTGTTTTGTTGATGGTTGGGTTGTTGGTTGGTTGGGTGGTTGGTTGGTTGGTTGGTTGGTTGGGTGTTTGGGTGGTTGGTTGGTGGGTTGGATGGTTGGTTGGTTGGTTGGTTGGGTCGTTGGGTGGTTGGTTGGTGGGTTGGATGGTTGGGTGGTTGGTTGGTTGGTTGGGTGGTTGGGTGGTTGGGTGGTTGGTTGGTTGGGTAGTTGGGTGTTTGGTTGTTGGGTTGGCTTGTTGGTTGTTTGTTTGGTAGGTTGGTTGATGGTTAGGCGGGTGGATGGTTGGATGATTTGGTGCATGGGTGCGTGATTGGTGGGTTAGGTGGTTGGTTGCCTGGGTGGTTGGTTGTTTGGGTGGATGTGTGGTTGGTTGGGTGGTTGATTCGTTGGTTGGGTGGTTGTTTTGTTGGTTGGTGGATGCTTGGTTGTGTGCTTGTTTGTTTGGTTGGGTGGTTGGGTGGCTGGCTGGTTGGATAGCTGGGTTGCTGGTTTGATGGTTGTTTGTGTAGGTAGTTGGTTGATTGTTTTGATGTTTGGGTGGTTGTTTATTTCGGTGGTTGGTTAGGTTGTTGTTTGGTTGGTTAGTTGGGTGGTTGGTTGTTTGAATGGTTGGTTGGTTGATTGGTTTCATGGATCGTTGGTTGGTTGGGTGGTAGTTTGGACGATTGGTTGGTTGTTTGTGTGATTAGTTGGATGGTAGGCTGGATATGTGGGTTGTTGGTTGGTTGGATGGTTGGTTGTTTTTTTGTTTGGTTGGGTGGTTGGTTGGTTGGCTTGTTTGATTGTTTATTGTATGGGTCGTTGGATGGTTGGTTGTTTGGTTGGATGGTTGGTTGTGTGGTTGGTTGGGTGGTTGGTTTTGGTGGTTGTTTGGCTGGTTGGTTAGGTGGTTGTTTGGATGGTAGCTTGTCTGGGTGGGTGGTTCGTTCGTTCGTTGGGTGGTTGTTTGTTTTGGTGGTTGTTTTGTTGGTTGGGTGGATGGTTGGTTGGGTGGTTGTTTTGTTGGTTGGGTTGTTAGGGGGTTGGTTGGGAGGTTGGTTCGTTGTTTGGTTGGGTGGGTGGTTGTTTGGGTGGTTGGTTGGTTGGGTGGTTGGTAGGGTGGAAGATTGGTTGGGTTGGTGTTTGGGTGGTTGGTTGAGTGGTTGATTGGTTGCGTGCGTCGGTTGTTTGGGTGATTGGGTGGTTGGATAGTAGGTTGGGTAATTGTTTGGGTAGTTGGATGGTTGTTTTGTTGATGGTTGGGTTGTTGGTTGGCTGGGTGGTTGGTTGGTTGGGTGGTTGGGAGGTTGTTTGGTTGTGTGGGTGCTTCCATGGTTGGTTGTTTGTGTAGGTGGTTGGATGGATGAGAGGGTGGTTGGTTGGGTGGCTGGTTGGGAGGTTGGTTGGTTGTGTAGGTGGTTCCATGGTTGGTTGTTTGTGTAGGTGGTTGGATGGATGGGAGGGTGGTTGGTTGGGTGGCTGGTTGGGAGGTTGGTTGGTTGGTTGTTTGTGTAGGTGGTTGGATGGATGGGAGGGTGGTTGGTTGGGTGGCTGGTTGGGTGGTTGGTTGTTTGGTTGGTTGGGTGGTTGGTTGGTTGGATGGGTGGTTCCATGGTTGTTTGTTTGTGTAGGTGGTTGGATGGATGGGAGGGTGGTTGGTTGGGTGGCTGGTTGTGTGGTTGGTTGGTTGGTTTGTGGGATGGTTGTTTGGATGGTTGGATGGTTGGATTGTACGGTGGTTGGGTGCTGGGTTGGATGGTTGGCTGGTTTTGTGATTTGGTGGTTGGTTGATTGATGTCGTGGTTGGTTGGATCTATGGTTGGATGGTTGCTTGGATGATTGGATGGTTGGTTGGATGTTTGGATGTTGGGTGGGTGGTTGGTTGGTTGGTTGGTTGTGTGGTCGGGTGGTTGATTGTTTGGTTGGATGATTGGTTGGCTGGTTGGATTGTTTGTTTTATGGTTGGTTGGATGGTGGGTTAGTTGGTTGTTTTGATGTTTAGGTGGTTGGTTGGTTGGTTGGTTGTTTGAATGGTCGGTTGTATGGTTGAGTGGTTGGTTGGTTGGCTGTTTGGTTGGTCGGGTGGGCGGTTGGTTGTTTTTTTGTTTGGTGGTTGGTTGTGTGGTTGGGTAGGTGTTTGGGTGGTTGGTTGGTGTGTTGTGTGGTTGGTTGGTTTTGTGGTTGGTTGGATGGTTTGTTGGTTGTGTGGTTGGTTTGTTGGTTGTGTGGTTGGGTAGTTGTTTGGGTGGTTGGTTGGTGGGTTGGGTGGATGTTTGGCTGGGTGGTTGCTTGTTTGGGTAGTTGGTTGGTTGATGGTTCGGTTGTTGGATGGTTGGTTGGGTGGTTGGTTGGGTGGTTGGTTGGTTGGTTAATTTATTGGATGGTTGTTTGTATGGTTTGCTGGTTGGAAGTTTCTTTGGGTGGTTGGTTGGTGGGATGGTTGGTTGGGTGGTGGATGGTTGGTTGTGTGGTTGGCTGGTTGGGTGGTTGGTTGGTCGGATGGTTGGTTGGATGTTTGTTTGGATGGTTCGTTGGGTGTTTGGGTGTGTTGTTTGGGTGGTTGGTTGTTGGGTAGGGTGGTGGTCTGCTTGTTTATTAGGTTGTTGGTTTGGTTGGATGGTTGGATAGTTCGATGGTTGGTTGGTTGGGTGGTTTGGTGGATGGTTGGTTGGGTGGTTGGATGGTTGGGTTGTTTTTTGGCTGGTTGTGTGTGTGGTTGGATGGTCGCTTGTTTGGTTAGTTGGTTGGTTGATTGATGGTTCGGTGGTGGGTTGGGTGGTTGGTGGGTTGGGTGGTCGGTTGCGTGGTTGGGCGGTTGGGTGGTTGGTTGTTGGGTTGGGTGTTTGGTTGGTTGTTTGGTTGATTGGTTGGTTTGGTGGGTGGTTGGTTGGATGGGTGGTTGGTTGGTTGTGTGGTTGGTTGGTTCGGTGGTTCAGTGGTTGGTTGGTTGAGTGGTTAGATAGTTGGTTGGGTGGTTGGTTGGATGGTTGGATGGTTGGTTGGTTGATTTTAGATTGTTGATTGGTTCGTTGGGTGGTTCTTTGGTTGCTTATGTTGGCGGGTTTGGTGGTTGGTTGGTTGTTTGTTTGGGGGGTTGGGTGTTTGGTTGGGTGGTTGGTTGGATGGTTGGGTGGTTAGTTACTGGGTTGGGTGGGTGGGTGGGTGGTCGGATTGTTGGTTGGGTGGTTGGGTGGTTGGTTATGTGCTTGGTTTGGTGGTTGGCTGGTTAAGATAGTTGGGTGGATGGTTGGTGGGTTGGGTGGTTGGTGGGTTGTTTTATTGGATGGTTGTTTGCATGGTTTGATGGTTGGATGGTTGGTTGGGGGGTCGTTTGGTTGAATCTTTGGTTGGGTGGTTGGTGAGTTGCTTGGGTGTTTGAGTGGTTGGTTGTTTGTGTGTTTGGTTGTTTGGATGGTTGGGTGGGTGGTTGGATGGTTGGTTGGTTGGGTGACTGGGTGGTAGGGTTGGTGGGTGGTTGGGTTGATGGTTGGTTCGTTGTATGGTTGATTGGTTGGTTCCATTGTTGGTTGTATGGTTGGTTGGATGGTCGGTTGGTTGCCTGTTTGTTTGGTTGAGTGGCTGGCTGGTTGGTTGGATGGTTGGGTGGTTGGTTGTTTGGATTGTTGAATGGTTGTTTGGATGGTTGGATGGTTGGATAATTTGAGGGTTGGGTGGATGGCTGGATGGTTGGCTGGTTGTGTGGTTGGGTGGTTGGCTGGTTAATGTGGTGGTTGATTGGATCTATGCTAGTATGGTTGGTTGGATGGTTGAATGGTTGGTTGGGTGGTTGGTTGGGTGTGTGGATGTTTGGTTTGTTAGTTCGGTTGTTGGTTTGTTTGATGGTTTGGTTGGATGGTTGGATAGTTGGATTGTTTTTTTGGCTGGTTGTGAGTGTTTTTGGTTGGTTGCTTGTTTGGGTAGTTGGTTGGTTGATTGATGGTTCGGTTGTTGGTTGGTTGGGTGGTTGGGAGGTTGGTTGGTGCGTTTGGTTGGTTGGTTGCGTGGTTGGGTGTTTGGCTGGTTGGTTGTTGGGTTGGGTCTTTGGTTGTTTGGTTGCGTAGTTGGATGGTTGGATGGGTGGTTCTGTGGTTGGATGGATGATTCTGTGGTTGGTTGGTTGGGTGGTTGGGTGGTTGGGTGGTTGTTTGTTTGGGTGGTTGAGTGGTTGGTTGGGTAGTTGGGTGATTGGTTGGTGGGTTGGGTGGTTGGTTGGTTGTGTGGTTGGTTGGGTGGTTGGTTGGTTAAGTGTTTGGGTGGTTGGTTGTTGGGTTGTTTGGGTGGTTGGGTGTTTGGTTGGTTTATTGGATGTTTGTTTGCATGGTTTGATGGTTGGATGGTTGGGTGGTGTTTGGGTTGTTGGATGGTTGGGTGGTTGGTTGGTTGGTTGGTTGTGTGGTCGGGTGGTTGATTGTTTGGTTGGATGATTGGTTGGCTGGTTGGATTGTTTGTTTTATGGTTCGTTGGATGGTGGGTTAGTTGGTTGTTTTGATTTTTGGGTGGTTGGTTGGTTGTTTGAATGGTCGGTTGGATGGTTGAGTGGTTGGTTGGCTGTTTGGTTGGTCGGTTGTTTTTTTGTTTGGTGGTTGGTTGTGTGGTTGGGTAGGTGTTTGGGTGTTTGGTTGGTGTGTTGTGTGGTTGGTTGGTTGTGTGGTTGGTTTGTTGGTTGTGTGGTTGGGTAGTTGTTTGGGTGGTTGGTTGGTGGGTTGGGTGGTTGTTTGGTTGGGTGGTTGCTTGGGTGGTTGGTTGGTTGGGTGGTTGGGTGGTTGCCTGGTTGGTGTGTTGGTTGGTTGCTTGGGTGGTTGGGTTGTTGATTGGTTGGTTGGGAAGGTGGGTATTTGTTTGGTTTATTGGATGGTTGTTTGTATGGTTGGTTGGGTGGTTGCTTGGGTGGTTGGTTCGTTGGGTGGTTGGGTTGTTGATTGGTTGGTTGGGAAGGTGGGTGGTTGTTTGGTTTATTGGATGATTTTTTGTATGGTTGGTTGGGTCGTTGGTTGGATGTTTGGATGTTTGGTCTTTAAGTTAGGTTGTTGGTTGTGTTTGATGGTTTGGTTGGATCGTTGGATAGTTGGTTGGTTGGGTGGTTTGGTGGATGGTTGGTTGGTTGGTTGGTTGAATGGTTGGGTGTTTGGATTTTTTTTGGCTGGTTGGGTGTGTGGTTGGTTGGTTGCTTGTTTGGGTAGTTGGTTGGTTGATTGATTGTTCGGTTGTTGGTTGGTTGTGTGTTTTGGAGGCTGGTTGGTGGGTTGGGTGGTTGGTTGCGTGGTTGGGTGTTTGGCTGGTTGGTTGTTGGGTTGGGTCTTTGGTTGGTTGTTTGGTTGCGTAGTTGGATGGTTGGATGGGTGGTTCTATGGTTGGATGGGTGGTTCTGTGGTTGGTTGGGTGGTTCGGTGGTTGATTGATTAGGTGGTTAGATAGTTGGTTGGGTGGTTGGATGGTTGGATGGTTGGTTTGTTGATGTTTGGGTTGTTGGTTTGTTTGTTGGGTCGTTGTTTGGTTGGTTGGTTGGTTGAGTGGTTGGGTGAATTGTTGGTTGGGTGGTTGGTTGGTTAAGTGTTTGGGTGGTTGGTCGTTGGGTTGTTTGGGTGGTTGGGTCTTTGGTTGGTGGGTTGGGTGGTCGGTTTGTTTATTGGATGTTTGTTTGCATGGTTTGATGGTTGGATGGTTGGATGGTTGTTTGCGTTGTTGGATGGTTTGGTGGTTGGTTGGTTGGATGGTTGGGTGGTTGATTGGTTGGTTGGATGATTGGTTGGCTGGTTGGATTGTTTGTGTTATGGTTCGTTGGATGGTGGGTTAGTCGGTTGGATGGTTGGTTAAGTGGTTGGTTGGTTGGGTGATGGGTGGTTTGTTGGTTGGGTGTATGCTTGGTTGGTTTGTTGGGTGGTTGTATGTTTGTTTGGTTGGGGGGTTGGTTGGTGTGTTGGTTGGGTGGTTGGTTGCTTGGGTGGGTGGTTGGTTAGTTGGGTGGTTGGATGGATTGTTGGTTGGGTGGTTAGTTGGTTGGGTGGTTGGGTGGTTGGGTGGCTTGTTGTTGGGTTGAGTATTTGGTTGGTTGTTTGGTTAATTGGGTGGTTGGTTGGGTGGTTGGATGGTTTGTTGTGTGGCTGTTTGGATGGTTGGATGGTTTGTTGGTTGATGTTTGGGTTGTTGGTTGGTTCGTTGGGTGTTTGTTTGTTTGGGTGGTTGGTTGGGTGTTTTGGTTGGTTGGGTGGATGGTTGGTGGGTTGTGTGGTTGGTTGGTTGATTTATTGGATGGTTTTGTCGATGGTTGGATGGTTGGATGGTTGAGTGTTTGGTTGGGTGGTTGGATGGTTGGGTGGTTGGTTGGGTGGTTGGGTGGTTGGGTGGTTGATTGGTTGGTTGGATGGTTGGCTGGTTGGTTGGATGTTTGGGAGACGGGTTGGTTGGGTGGTTGATTGGTTGGTTGGATGTTTCACTGGTTGTTTGGATGTTTGGGAGGCGGTTTGGTTGGTTGGTTGATTGGTTGGGTGGTTGGTTGGCTGGGTGGTTGGTTGGGTGGTTGGGTGTTTGGTTGGGTGGTTGGGTGGTTGGTTTGTTGCTTGGTTGGTTGGATCATTGATTGGATGGTGTGTTGGATGGTTGGTTGGTTGCTTGGATGGTTGATTGGTTGGTTGGTTGGTTGGTTTGGAGGTTGGTTGGTTGGGTGGGTCGTTGGTCGGTTGGTTGGCTGGTTGTTTTGTTGGGTGGTTGGTTGATTGGGTGGGTGTTTGGTTGGGTTGGTGGTTCGTTGGTTGGTTAGGTGGTTGGATGGGTGGGCTGTTGGATGGTTTGTTGTGTTGTAGTTTGCGTGGGTGGTTGGATGGTACGTTGGGTGGTTGCTTGTGTTGTTGGTTGGTGTGATGAATGGGTGGTTGGTTGGATGGTTGGTTTCTTGGTTTATTGGGTGGTTGGATGGATGGTTGGCTGGATGTTTGTGTGGGTGGTTGGTTGTGTGGGTGTTTGGTCGGTTGTGTGGTTGGTTGATTGGGTGGTTATATGGTTGGTTGGGTGCTTGGTTGGTTGGATGTTTGGGTGGTTGGTTGTGTCGTTGGTTGGTTGAGTGGGTGGTTTGTTGCTTGGTTGGGTGGTTGGTTTGTTGCTTGGTTGGTTGGATGGTTGGTTGGATGGTGTGTTGGATGGTTGTTTGGTTGGTTGCTTGCATGGTTGTTTGGTTGGTTGGGACGTTGTTTGGTCGGTTAGTTGGCTGGTTGTTTGGTTGGGTGGTTGGATTGTTGGGTGGGTGTTTGGTTGGGTGTGTGGTTCGTTGGGTGGTTAGGTGGTTGGTTGGGTGGTTGGTTTGTTGGATGGCTGGTTGGTTGGGTGGGTGGGTGGGTGGTTGGATGGTTGGTTGTTTGATGGTTGGGTTGTTGGTTGGTTGGTTGGGTGGTTGTTTGTATGGTTGGTTGGGTGGTTGGTTGTATGGTTGGTTGGATTGTTGGTTGTATGGTTGGTTGGATGGTTGGTTGGGTGGTTGGAGGATTGGGTGTTTGGTTGGTTGGGAGGTTCTGTGGCAGTTTGGTTGGGTGGTTATTTGGTTGGTTCTTATAACCCGTTTCCATGCAAAGCTTGTGGTTATCATTATATTTTTTATTCATACTTATTAGTTATTTTATATGTAGGTGATTGAAGCGAACTATTATTGCAGGATCTCGGGTGGCAGGATAGATGTGTGTGTAGATAGAAGCATGTGTGACGGGTTGGGTGTTGGTTGGAACGGGATGGAAGGAGGGTGCTGGCTGGAATAGGGTGAATGACAGAGAGAGTGAAGCGTCGAACAGGATATTTTACAGCTATTCGTACTTCTACCTATATAACTGACTGATTAATGATGGAGCAGCCTCTACAAGGGCAGTTGAGCTACTAGAAATAGTAAACAACTCTACATATATATAGTTCATGGAAATTAAATAGTATTCTTCCATATTGAATACAAATAAAATTAAGAATAATACAAACACCACCACCACCACCACCATCGCCACAAGTGCGACCACCACCACCTCCACCACCACCACCATCACCTCCACCACCACCATCACCATTACCACTATCACTACCGCTACAATGATACATACTTGGACAATGTGGGAGAACGCTCTCCAGTAATAAAGAGACCAGCATAACCGTCTCCTAGACAAACAACTCACTGCACCCCTCCCCCCCACACACACACTACAAACACTCATCCCCCATTTACTACACACGCACACTAACCCCCCCTCGAACACACTGATCCCCTCCCACTACACACGCACACTACCCCCCCCCCACACACACGCACACTAATCACACACACTCATCCCCCCAACACACACACACTACCCCCTACACACACACACGCACGTACACTACTCACATACACTCCCCCCACACACACACTACACACGCACACTACCCCCGCCCCCACACACACACACTACACGCACTCATCCCCCATATACACATACACACACATTTACGATGCAACATGTAATCATAAAGGCTGTTAAAATGATGGATGGCCACGATTGGAACATCTTCCTATGTCTACTCGATCAATGTTCACCTGCATCTAACCCATAACAACAGCAACAACAGGAATAACAGCTAATTAACTAATTAACTAATTAAATTACCAACTGATAAATAAACTAATCACATAACAAATTCATATATCTGACCAATATTGTGAGTTCAAATAGTAGCGGGAATCAAATACATTTTTCATTTTTCATTTTTTGGGTGCCGGGGTATGAGGTGTGCCGAGGTATGAGGGGTGCCGGGGGATGAGGGGTGCCGGGGTATGACGGGTGCCGGGGTATGAGGTGTGCCGAGGTATGAGGGGTGCCGGGGGATGAGGGGTGCCGGGGTATGACGGGTGCCGGGGTATGAGGTGTGCCGAGGTATGAGGGGTGCCGGGGGATGAGGGGTGCCGAGGTATGAGGGGTGCCGAGGTATGAGGGGTTCCGGGGGATGAGGGGTGCCGGGAGATGAGGGGGCCCCAAAACTAGTCGATAGAGCACAAAAGCCAATTGGGTATGTTTTTAAAAATTTATTATATTTATTTCACTTATTATGGAACCAATCGTGGAATATCATATAGAGAATGGATATGAATTTTTGGTTGGGTGAGTGGATGGTAGGGGAGTGATGCCTGGGAGACAGTTACGCGCCGATCCGGATGCTGTTACTGTACAGTTTGTAATTAAATCTAACTTCCATATCTCTCAAATATAATATTACAACTCTACTGCTCTACATTGTTTTTTTTATTTATTCATTCATTTATTTATGTTTATATTTTTTATTGTTGTTATTGTCGGTGTAGTTGTTTTTTGTTATATTCTTTGTTCATGTCCGCCCCCCCCCCCCGCCGTCTTTTTTATATGTTGATGTTTTTATTGTGTTTTTTGTGTTTTTGTGTTTTTTTTGTTGGTTTTTGTTTTTAATTTTCAAGCCCACTCTTTCCCTTTACTGCCCCCCCCCCCCCTCATATCCACGCCTACAAAGACCGACGTGAAATATATAACAGAAATGAAATGTGAGGTTAGCAGAGCATGGTGTGGAGATTTTATAAAGTCCAGCTAACAGTGAAAACAATGTTTGTGCGTCGTCAGTTCTAGATAGGGTGTTGGAAGGAGGTCTTCATATGAAGAGATATCGATTTATACTTCAATACCTTACAAATCCAGATATATGGTCAACTCTCGTACAAATTTTACTGCACTCCGATTTTCGCCTCAAATACATTATTCTATACATCACTACAAACCCATATACTCTTCAGATGGAGCTATACCCTGCTCTCCTTCAAATAAATTATGCATTCTGCATTGCCTCAGAATTTCAGTACAAAACATCCAACTAACACTCACGCGAAGGTGGGTGGCTTAGTGGTTAGCGTGTTTGGCTCATGATCGTAAATGTGTGAGTTCCAATGAGCAAAACACTCTATTTCATGTTTCTCTGTTCACTCAGCCGGCAAAAATAAGTTACATTAGCAATTCAATGGACCGGCTTTGTTACATTTCATGTCACGTTGAATCTCCATGAGAATTACGTCAAAGGTACACATGTTTGTGGAGTGCTCAGCCACTTACATGTTGATTACAGGAGTAGACAGTTCCATTGTTAGAACAACTGGAAGTCTCATTGTCAAAAGGGATGGGGATGAAAGACACGAATCAAGAAACTCCACTTCTGTAAAAAGGGGGTCAAGTGAATAAGTGAGAAAAATATAAGATAGTAAGCCATACAGAGCTCAAGTAGACCTATAATATAATACTGCCCTCATGTCAGCAACAGTGCTACTTTTACATACACAGATACCATAGAACAGCAAGGAAGAACAATGGCGCGAAAGGGAAAGGTATAGAGGGAGATTCATCTTAATTTCATGAGTAATAATTGAGTTGGTTGAACAACTATATTCTCATCCTTGAGGCCAACGGAGTGATGCTCAGGGCCTTGATGAAGATCAACCGGGCAGCCTCGTCAGGAGACATTCAGCTCGGGTGTTACTGACAACTTTCAATAATGCAAACAAACTAATCGAATTATATGCCAGTAGTGAAGGGGACAGTGTGTTCAATGCATATTAGATGCCATATATGCGAACAATATGAGTAAGCCTGAGAAAGAATGTCAAGCAAAAAATTGTATAAGCAGTGCTTTAATATAGAAAATTAAATGTTAGAGAAAACAATACCAAATACTTGTCCAAATATATTTAATGGCTGACAATTGTTTAGGATATCATATCAGTATTTTGCACATATATATTATACTTATTAATTACAAAATCGATAATAGAAAGTAATAATAAAAAGTTTGATATGATCTCCGAAAAGAAAAAATAAATATAAAATTTCAAAAATAAATGTCACTGAAAATAGGGATTACAATAAATGTAAAACTTGAAGAATATCTGTCTACATATTAGGGATAATAATACATTATAAATTCTAAGAATTTAAACCGTTAAAAAAAATGGGGATAATATGAAACCGGAAGTAGATATAACAAGGGGCATATCTATGAAGAAAGGGAGATAAATAAGTAGAACAATAAGATAGATAATTAAAGATGTTTTTAAATATTTGAAAGGAGGAAAAGGGGGTGATAATAATAAGAACATTGTAGATAAAATAAAAATTAATGATTTAAAAGTTAATGGTATATAAAGAATATAGTCAAACAGAGTATAAAAGCAGGAGAAAGCCAAAGTAGTGATAGTTAACACTAGAAATAAAATAGGGGGATACTATAGCAAGTGTATTATATAAAATTATAAAAATGAATGAGTTAAATGGGGTATAAATAGGTGCAATGTTTTGTGCTATGGACGAAAGGGATAGGGTAACTGGGATACTAATTATACCAGTAAAGATATATAGAGGAAAATAAAACAATATAGAAAGAGATTAAAATTAAAAGTATTAAAAAGGATGGGTTTATAAAGAACATGGTGAAAGAGTATAAAATTAGTCAGAAAAGCGGGAGTAGAGCTTGGATAAGGGTGGTTAAAGCTAAAATAGAGGGAAATAACAGGAACCGTATTACTATTAAATAATTAAACATAAGAGTGGGTTATATTAAAAGTGAAAAGAAAGGATAGTTAAACCCCATGGTTATTCGTGACCGAAGGGGGTTTTACCTTTACACTTTAGTAAGGGTAATTATTAGGATCTCTACAATTACAGTTAGTTAGAGGCGGTAGAAATTGTAGGTAAAGGGGCAGAATTAGTAGACGTATTATTTGAAGGTGAGGTGATAGGAGAGTTAAAATAATAACCATTAATATTTGAATTATTCGTATATAAAGGGTTATGTGGTACCGGTAAATTAACAGAAAGGGAGACACTATGTTATTTTACTTTCCTATGGTTACTAAATCAATATAATTGGCCAAGTGAGGGGTAGTAGAGAAAGAAATCTCAACAATATTTGTGTTAAATAATTTATAGTACTAATGACTAAGAGGGAAATTGTTGAGGAAGAGGGAGAAGAAACTTTTAGGCAGGTTAGACGCTACATTGTGGGAGAGCGGGGGATTAAACCAGCGTAGATGGAGAAGAACCTATTAGTGAGGTTAGACGCTATATTATGAAAGAACGGAGGATTAAACCAGGACAGATTACGAATCTATTTCGGCGCGGAGTACTAACAGCTTTAGGAGGGTTTATAGGTATGTTTAGAGTATTTTTTAAGTTCTTATACATAGTAGTGTATGGATTCTGAGTAATACAGAAGGCGTTTGGTTAAGGTTTCAATTAGAACTAATCCTGAACTCATTGCTAGGAGTAGGAAGCAAACCATTATAATAAGACCGGTTCTTTCTATTACTGGTTTTAAATCCATTATTACTAGAGAGACAACTCTGTGCAATTGCATTATTATTACTTAATTCATGGGTGGATAGAGCATCAAGTAGGTAATGAATTGTATCCTTATAGCTTGATTTAGAAAAAAGCCTCATTATTGTACACTATTTCGTTAAATATGTTCTCATTTGCAGAGAGCTTAGAGATTCTATGTGAAATAGACATTTCAATAGATTTAAGAATAGAGGGTGGGATTGGAAAGACTATTAATATAAGTTAAGATCTCACCGAGATAGGGACGTTAGAGTCCTGTATCAAGGTCTAAAGTAACATCAAGGAAATTGACTACCACATGGTTAGGCTCAATTGTGATAGAAAGACCAAAGCCTTCAAAAAATGCATGCAAATGCTTCTTCAGAATCTCGATTCCACGTGCGTTAAAGTTATCTACAGTAAATAGAGCATCGTCTCTGTATAAGCCTCCTTGCAGATAGGGTAAATCCTCATTTAGCTTTAGCTTGTGTAGGAAGTAAATATTCACAAGGTCAGTAATTTGTGCAGAATCACGTGACCCCATAATGATATCAAAGTTATTTGGTCTATTATCCATAGTACAATAACAACCATTAAACTCAATTATAGTGCATATAGCAGTCAGTATAATGTCTATTTCTTTTCTAGATTAATCAGAATTAGTACCAGCAAAGATTAGGGTTTTATTAAGTAAAATAGCGGATATAGAGGCACGGTAACTATAGATGTCAAATTGTATAAATTTAAGACGATTATTATCCTTAATGCTAATGAACCAGTCAATTGCCTGGTCAGTATTAAGCCAAAGTTTAAAGCAAATTCTATCCTTCAATTTAGGTAAGATACGGTCAAGGATACACTTGCTAATTCGACTTATATCAGATGTAGAAGGGCATATAAGTCTAACAGAGGGGTTATCTAAAAGTTGCATTTATGGTCTTTCAGAGAAAATCTAGGGGGCATAGGTTTAAAGGGATCATTGTATTTATCAATATCTAAATCCTTCACAAAGGCCTTAGCTTTATTATTGATTTAATTGAGGGTGGATACGCTAGTTTTTTTGTAATTCTTGTTAAGTTCTTTAAGGATAAAAGAGTTGTGTCAATATTCAGAATGTATAAGTTTTTAGTTTTATCTGACATTATATGTAAATGTTTATTGTCTCTAATATTCTTGATGGTGGTGTTTAAAGAGTTCAGAAGGTTGTAGTCATAAGCAGACTTTTTTAAAACCGTATATTCCTTATCATTTTAAATAGATCCTTTTCAAATGGGTCCAATAGTACGTTGTGTGGTGGGTTTCTCTACGGCTTAAATCCGTATGTATTCTTGGTAGTGTTGGAATCTCTGGTGTTCACCTTGTCGAAATGATAGGTTTTCTATCTTGCTCTTCTTATGAAAGAATTAGTACTGTGGATCAGTTTTTTCAGGTAGGTCCTTTTATCTGGAATAGAGATAGACTTCAGTGACATGACAACAGGTTGTTTCTCTAACATGTTGGCAAATAATATAAATAGCTCTACGAATATATATATATCAAAAGTATGCATACAGACTAATCGAGAGGAGAGATAAGTGATTAGTTGTGTGAATTATATGCCAGTGGTGAGGGGACAGTGTACTCAATTCATATTAGGCGCAAGGCAATTGTCAGCCATTAAATATATTTGGTCAAGAATTTGGCATTGTTTTCTCTAACATTTAATGTTTGTATATATATATATATATATATATATATATATATATATATATAGTAAATAAGAGAGTCGGTTTTATTAGTACATCTTTATTATAAAGATGTACGGATAAAACCATCTCTCTTATTTATTATACTAACACTCCAGATGCACAAAAACTGTGGAGTGCTTCACATCTGTTTAAGAATAAGCCGGCAGATTGTTCGTTAACCAACATTCTTCAATTCAATAATTGAATAATATAATTTTTTTTGCTGTGACCTGTTCTTTCTTTCTCTCCCTTTCTCTCTCTATCTCTCTCTCTCTCTCTCTCTCTCTCTCTCCCTTCTCTGTATCCCTCTCACTTTTACTCTCTTTCTCTCTGCTCCCCTACTACTTCCATTTTCTCTCGTCTCTGCCTCTTTTCGCCTACTCTCGCCGAGGTTAGACGTATTTTCTTCGCTCCCCCTATCTCACTGTCTACAATTGCCTCGGACTTATGTTCTGTAGCTGCTTTGACTCTCTCTCTCTCTCTCTCTCTCTCTCTCTCTCTCTCTCTCTCTCTCTCTCTCTCTCTCTCTCTCTCCATCTCTGTCCTTCTCTCTCCCCCTCTCACCCCTCTCTCACTCACGGTTGCTTACATGCATACATGTGCTTCTCGTGCGTCCCCTTTTCTGGTATGTTCTCTGCGTTTTTTTCCCTTTTTTCCTTTCTGTTTAATTTTTTCTCTCTCTCCTTCTTTCCCCCAATAACTTCCAATAGTTATTGATGCACTGGAGTTAGACATATTGTCTTTAATGCGTTGAAATGTCCGTGATCTCCAGCAGACAACTGATGATGGGAATGTTCCCCGTTTGTGCTTTCCTTTTATTTTTAAATACACTTTATCAAGTAAACACACAGCTCCCTGTTTCTTCCAAACACACACACACACACACACACACACACACACACACACACATATATATATATATATATATATATATATATATATATATATATATATATATATTGATGTGAGTGAAGAAATGCCCGAAGCTGTGTCTATTTTATTCGATAGGCTTCGTATCTTAATTATTTGAACTCCTAGGAGACTAACTTGCATTTAAAGTTGAACTTTCTTACTCTGTTTATTTTAGTTGAATTTATTCATTGTTTGCTCTCTTTGTTTTCTATATGAAAGCACTCTAGTATAGTGCTGTTGGGTTGGACATATTTATTAATTTGAATCCACAGATTTTACGGAAAAACCAAGTAGAAGATCCAGGGGTATACCCCGAGCCAGATGGTTGGATAACATTCATGAGCTTGGATGGCAGGCTTGGGGATACAGCCGGATCAGTTGGAGACGGTTGCTTCTGACAGGACCTGCTGGAAGGAGTGTTTGAGGACTCTGGCCCATGACACTCTCAGGAAGAAGAAGAAGAAGAAGAAGAAGAAGAAGAAGAAGAAGAAGAAGAAGAAGAAGAAGAAGAAGAAGAAGAAGAAGAAGAAGAAGAAGAAGAAGAAGAAGAAGAAGAAGAAGAAATCACTGTAACAAACATCACAAAGCCTTTTCCCGACGCTCTAACGATTTTACCCACAATAAACAGATTGATAATGATTTTATTACGTGCCAGTCTTGTACTTGGATTATCAAGGATATATTTCAACAATCTTAAAATTCTAGCAATAATATATTGCTTTTACATTCCCTAAAATAGTGTCTTCCAGTAAATGGTGAGGTCTGGCTTATCTTCTCTTTAATGTGACATCACGTGTCTCTAGAAGTTGAAAACTACTACAATCACTTGCGACCAGCAATGGGATATACTAGCACGCCATATGAAGCTTTCCATCACAAAGAGGCGAACCCCCGCTGATGACATGGTGTCCGACAAATTACATAATGTATAATAGTATTACTTAATTTTCTGCAAATGGTTGTTCCACTCGGTCGTTGCCAGCAGATCGCAATTGTAGAAACTGATGCATCGGTCTGGGTATCTCAATTTTCCTACACACACAATATCATCTTTCTCACTAATTTACGTATGTCTACACTCTAATCTGTTGGGTTTTAATTTTGGTGACACGGACTTAATTAGTTTATTAAGTGAGGAAACGACGAAGCTATGTCCATTCTATTTGATAAGTTTCGTTCCATAATTATATATATATATTTGTATGTCTATGTGTGTGTAAGTGTGAGTGTGTGTGTGTGTGTGTGTGTGTGTGTGTGTGTGTGTGTGTGTGTGTGTGTGTGTGTGTGTGTGTGTGTGTGTGTGTGTGTGTGTGTGTGTGTGTGTGTGTGTGTGTGTGTGTGTGTGTGTGACTGAGTGTGTGTGCCTGTGCGTATTCTTGAAATACATATATCTAAATGTTGAAAATCTCGAACACAGGAGGTAGCTGGGAACACTTCTTCTTTCAATAGACATATCTTCCAGTGTTCAATATTTTCTATATATTCTAAACATTTGAACTCATTCGACTCTCCATTGTTTATTTACTCTCTCTCTCTCTCTCTCTCTATATATATATATATATATATATATATATATATATATATATATAGACATGCATATATGTATATATATGTATATATACATACATACACACACACACACACACACACACACACATATATATATATATATATATATACATATATATATATATATATATATATATATATATATATATATATATATATATATAATAATAACAACAACAACAAAAACAACAATAATAATAATAATAATAATAATTTGGGAAGAGTGAGAAGGAGTTGGATGTGCTTGTTGACACTGTCCGTATTTTCAGCAATGATATATGTATGCAATTTGGTATTAGTAAGTGTGGAGTCCTTGTGATGAAGAGGGGTAAATTGAGCTGAAGCAACGGAATTCAGGTACCAACAGGTGAGATGATAAAAGAAATTGACACTGAAGAAGGATACACATATTTAGGTGTTCTGGAGGCAGATGACATCAAGAACAAAGAAATGAAGGAATTGATAAAATCTGAATACATTCGGAGAGTAAGGAGCGTATTAAAGTCACATCTGAACAGTAGGAATGCCATAAGGGCAATAAATTCCCGAGCTGTGTCTATTATCAGGTACAGTGCGGGATTTCTGAGATGGAATGTTGCTGAACAAAAAGAAATGGATAGGAAGACTAGGAAGCTATTGACTATCTACAACATGTTCCACAAGAGGAGTGATGTCGATAGACTCTACTTAAGGAGATCTGAAGGTGGAAGAGGTCTTATCAGCATAGAGGACTGTGTTCAGATGGAGAAAAACAACCTACACAAATACGTGACTGACAGTAGGGAGCCAATGTTCAGAATTGTACTGAAGGAGAGGACAATAGACCAGGGGATGTCCAAGGAGGAAATAACATCAAGGATAAAGAGCAAACTTCATGAAAAATCCCTTCATAGTACCTTCTTTGAGAAAACTGAATTCAGAGATCCACAGACATGGATCTGGTTGAAAAGAGGAGACCTTCAAAAGGCTACAGAAGAAATGCTAATGGCTGCGCAAGAGCAGGCCCTCAAACAAAAGTGGCTGAAACACCATATTTACAAGGGGGAGGCTAGCCCACTGTGTAGGATCTGTGGAGAGAGAGAGGAGACTGTGGCTCACATTGTATCAGAGTGTAAACACATAGCCCAGACTCATTATAAAGGCTGGAGACATGATGTGATGGGCAGGGTGATCCACTGGCACCTATGCAATGTAAACAATTTACCACATTCTGAGAAATGGTATGAGCATAGGCCAGAGGCGGTGATTGAGAACAGTCAGGTGAAGGTGCTGTGGGATTTTAGGATACAGACGGACAAAAAACTGGAACACAATAGACCTGACCTGGTGGTTGTGGACAAAGAAAAAAGATCGTGCCTGATTGTGGATGTGGCCTGCCCGTTCGACACGAGAGTGCAAGAGAAGGAGAGGGAGAAAATTAACCGATACCAGGACCTAAAGTGGGAGGTGAAAAGGATTTGGAACTGCCATGAAGTCAAAGTGATCCCGATTGTCATAGGCGCACTGGGGACTATCTCCAAAGGTTTCCAGGGATGGTTAAAGAAAATCGGCCCCTCCACGCTTTTTGGAACGCTTCAAAAGGCATGCTTGCTTGGAACGGCAAGAACCCTCCGATACGTCCTGAATATCTGAGGCTGCAGGTAGTGGCTTGATATTCAATCCAACGGACTTTCCAGTTAACCAACATCAATGACTGAGATTCAAGGAATAACAATAACAATAATAATAATAATAATATTAATTAGGTTTTCTTTATTAACCACAAGGGTTTACATAAAGTAGACATTAAGGACAGTACAGGACAATACAGGACGGTACAAATGGGCATTTCTGCATGTAAAAGACAAAAAAGAGGATATAACAAAAAAATAACAATGAAAAATTCCCCAATAGGGGGGAGACTTCGAAGGGACATTTGTGGAGAAAGCCCAGTAAAAGGCCACAGTGACCCTGACCACCAGGTCAATTGTCCTCTTCCAGTTTTCCACCTTTAATTTACAGACACATACTCAGAGTAGGCCCATTCACTCGGGCCATTCTTGCTTCTCTCACCCATCTTTCAACAAAATGCTGAGAAGAGAGCACTTCCCTCTCTACCCTGATTTTCCTTTTCAAATGAAATTTGAAAAAGTTAATCAGGGCATCACCGAAGAGGTAAGTGCTCGTCTTCAGCCCTTTCAAACGTGTCCACCATACTATCTCTTTCGCCATGGCCACCAGACAGATAAAAACTGCCTGCCCTTCCCGGCTAAAGGAGGAGGGCGGGGCAATCCTCACAATGGACCCAGATGATAGCTGGATCCGTCCTACACGCGACAGCAGGTGTTCGACATAAACCCACAAGTCAGAAATACTCGGACACTGGACGAGTGCGTTCAGGACGGTTTCGTCGCCCTGCGCGCATCTCGGACATGCCCGACTGACGGCACTTCCATGCCTGTAGAGTTTATCCCGAACTGGCAAGGTTCCTCGGTAGCACTGCCAGGCAGGAGATTTCTGGAAGTTGTCCATAAGCCCTGGCCCGAAAGTTCTTCCGAAGAGATTGGCTAGTTGATTTTCGTCGACGCCTAGAGTTTCCCCAAGTACGTCGTCGCTCTTCCCCTCCACTAATCCTCTATAGAACGCCGAGGTGGAGTTTCCACCGATCACATTGCCCGATTGGTCGAGGGCTGTGAGCGCCTGAAGACATTCCAGTCTCCAGGCGCTCCCTCTCAGTCTTGGCTGGCTTGACCCATGACTGCAGCTCCGTCAAGGAAACGAGCTGGGGAAATACGTGTCTAGCAAACGGCGACCACACCTGATCACCGTCGAGGAAGAGGTGGAGATGTCGTAGCCTGAGCGCGTGCCTGCGCATCATCAGCCACGGCATGCCCAGCCCTCCACGTAGCGGGTGTTGACAACAGATGGACCGCCTGACCATCGGAGCGCGTCCCTTCCACAAAAAGCGAAAGAGCAAACGCTCCAGTGCAGTCAGTCGACCTTTCAGGGATAGCTTCCTCTCAGCCCATTTCTGGGTGAGAGAAGCCACCCTGCTCGTCACCTCGTTCCAGGTTTTGTCCGTCTGGAGGTCCGGACCGAACTAGACCCCTAGCAATTTAACCGGTCCGTCCGTCCAGCGTCCGAAGACGCTGTTGGACGGCATGGACTTGCCTCTCCAGGTGCCGAGCTGAAGGCCCACTGACTTTTCCTGGTTGATCATTGCTCCTGTCACCGCTTCGTATTCTCTTAGTGTAGTGCCGATCGCCTCGATGTATTTGGCTTTTGGCACCACTATGGTGACGTCGTCCGCATATGCTGACACGGATCTTCCGCATCCTAGTTCGCGCGGGACGGCTCTCGACGTTCCCAGTTTGTGCAGTAATGGCTCGAGAGTCAATACGTACAAGAGGGACGAGGGGGACCATCCTTTGAGGACCGAGCGCATGGTTTTGAACAGTTCCGAAAGGTGACCATTCACTCTCACCACAGAGCAGATGTCGCTGTGCATAGCAGTGATCCAGCCTCTGAAGACGGGCCCAAAGCCAGCCGCCCTCAGGACTGCCGCTAGGTAACGATGGTCGACCCAATCGAAAGCTTTCGACTGATCTAAATTGATCAAGGACCCACCCGTGCCAGGTTCCCTAGCTACCCTCTCTACGATGTATCGCATGAGGTGGAGGTTGTCGTGGATGGATCTCTCGGGAATGGAGCATATCTGCGCCTCTCCCACCAGACCACCAACGACAAGCGCCAATCTCTTTGCTAGCACCTTGGCCAAAATCCTGAACTCTGTGTTTAGCAGAGTTATGGGCCTGACATTATCTATATTATCCCCCTTGTTCGGATCCTTTCTGAGCAGTGCCACCGCTCCTCGGCTCACAGAACTGGGAATTCTCCCGTTCTGTTGCCAGTTGCAGTAGTCGTCCGCCAAGAGGCCTCCGAACAAGTCTGGCATCTGTACGTAAAGTTCATAGGGCAGACCATCCAAACCAGGCGATTTACCTCTTTTGCAGCCAGTCATTTCCTCCCTTACTTCAGCGGCTGTTATCGGCTTTTCGCAGTGGCCGAGAGCCGCGGCAGTCCGTCGAGGTACACACTAAAGTACATCCCTCGACCCGGCCCACCGCCGCCCCCGAACAGCTGAGTGAAGTGTCGCTGAAAAGCTTCACACATTTTCCCGGGATAGAGTAGCATGCGCCCTTCGTGGTCCATCAAAGACCGGATCGTGGCTTTGTTGCCACGACGCGCCTCCGCCACTCGGGCCCATTGAACGGCTTTCGTCCCCTCGTGTCTGAGAGCACGCACCCTAGCTCTGACAACGCAGCCTTCATGCTTTGCATTGAAGAATTGGTCAAGGGCCAATTTCGACGCAAGTACGTCGGTCGCGATGCCTTTGCAAAGCGCCTCGTCTAATTTTCTAACTAATTCTCCCTCTGCTCTATTTTTCTCTATTGCTAAAGCCTTACTAAATCTAATGGACTCTATTCTAATTACTCTTTTCAGAGCAAACCACCACTTGTTGTTGACGATGGCCCTCGTCAACGCCCGCTTAACTAGTTCACTAATCCGGTCTCTGTAGGCCTTGCGCGCTGGTAAGGACGCGTTTAGCTTCCAGTAGCCGGGTCCTCGTCTATGAAGCCTATCTAATCAACCACACAGATCACGAATTTGTGGTCCGTGTAGGTGAGTGTCTTGAATTGTGGACAGCCTATGCTAGACCTCTCTATTTCCCTACAAAATACTCTATCTAGATATGATCTGGATGAACCGATGCGATTTGTCCAAGTCCACATTGGCACATTCGGGAAATCCAATCGGTACCTGTCAGACAGTTCAACACGCCTGAGCAGGTTGGTGAGGCTCTTGCACCCTCCTCCCCTATCCGCTAATTCCACACAGTCCCAGCGTGCATTTAAGATCCCGTTCCAGTCACCCACTAACACTAAAGAGCGGGACGTTCCAAGATAGGTCTCCAGACGCGGGAAGAAATCAGGCCGACCTGCTCCTGTTGGGGCATAGACGGCCACTAGCCTGAAAGTTTGCCCGTCTCCGCTGGTCACGTCTAGCACCACCAACTTACCTTCTGGGTCCAGGGCGATGGCCCGTATGGCGAGATCCAAACCTCTCCGAAAAAGCACAGCAACTCCTCTTCCCGATCCCGGACGGCTGGGAGATGCGTACACATCGTAGCCGCCGAAAATCGGTGCGAAGGCCCGTGCTTCGGAGATTCTGGTCTCGCTGATGGCTACTACATCTATGTTTAGTGACCTGAGCTCGTTGAGCAGGTGGCCCAGCTTCCATGACGACCCCAAATCACGCGCATTTATGCTGCCTATTCTGAGTGAGGTCATGTTGAAATGGAGTGGAAAAGATGGGAAAGACCACTTACCTTACTTCTCGTAGAGGAAGGATGGTTTGTCCATCCTTTTCACTACTTGTGGCCTCCTCCGGAAGGATGTCCTTATAAATCCTCCTGGAGAGTGTTTGTCGGAAGTCTCCGATGTCTTTGGGGAATTTTTGATTTAGTGTACGTTTTCTGTGTGATGCGAGTGATTTGTATGTGTGAAGGTGGTGTGAACTTTTGGGTTGTTGTGTAGTCTTTTTCTGTGATGCTGGTGTTGTGTTGCATGTAGTGTAATAATTGGTTGTTGTTCAAATTTAATTGTTTCTACTTTTAGGCACAAGGCCAGCAATTACCCAGTTCATTACTGGTACTTTATTTTATCGACCTCGTAAGGATGAAAGGCAAAGTCAACCTCGGCGAGATTTGAACTCAGATCGTAAAGGGACGTAACTATGCTGGAAATCATGGCGTCCGACCCCCTACCGATACTACCAATCCACCGCCCGGTTGTTGTTCAAATTTAATGCTGTGTAGCGTGTATCGTTTTGGTTGTTTTGTTTTGTTTGCGTTTATTGTGGGTTTGTTTCTGTTACGCTTTTTGTTGACTCTTGTGGTGTTGGTGATGGTGGTGTTGGGGTTAATGATGGTGATGGTGTTGGTGTTTGTGGTGATGGGGTTGGTGATGCTGGTGTGGATTGTGGCATATCTGTCCTAACTTTTTTGTTTGATAATTTATTTGTTTCCTCCTGTATTTTGTTTTTGGAGCGAGAGGGGAGAGATTTTCTTCTTTTTTCCTGATACCGTTTCCCACTCCTCGTCGTCACAATATGTCTCCAGTTACGATAGGTCGGGGAGTGGAAAATCCTCCACAGGCGTTGGTTTTGGTTGTGTCGTGGTGGATGGTGTAGGAGCTGGTGCTAGTTCTGGCGCGTTGGGTGGTGGTGGTGTTGGTTTTGCTACTGTTGCTGGGGTTGTTGCTGTTACAGTTGCTTCTGTTGTTGCTGCTACAGTTGTTGCTGCTGGTGGTGTTGATGGTTGAGTCACTGGGGTGGGTAAATGAGGTGGCCTGAACCTTTTAGCCTGAGGGCAGAAAGCCCTTAAGTGGGTTCCTTCACCACAAACGACACACCTAGGCCTTCTGCCCTCGGCGATTACGGTGAGGTGGCTGCCGTCAGTGAGGTCTATTACCCCTGGGATCTCCTCAATGATTTTATGGTCCGCTTGGATCAGGAGCTCCATCCCAGATCCGGACCAGTACTCCTGCTTTTCTTTCGCTATTTCGATTATCTTGGTGTTGGCCTCGATGCCGGTGAGGACGGCAGCCATTAGCCAGGGAATTTCGATGGTCGGTGGAACGTGGGTCACCCTGATCTTCACTAGTCTCTGGCCACAATAGCTTGGGACGAGTGTGAAGTCGTCACTTCTTAATGGGGCCATGAAGTGTTCTCTGGCCTCATGTGGTGTTTCAAAGAACACGTCCACGGTTCCATATTTCTGCCCACGTCTGATGTGGGTTTTTTTTGCCCACACATGTCCCAAAGATTTTTGGAATTGGGGCTTGGATGCCCGTTCCACTCGGCGCGATTTTATGTTAATTTTCCGATAAGACACGGTGCATAGGCGACGATGCTCCATTTTATTAGGTGTGTGTGGGGTTGGGGGAGGCTGACCCTGTACCCATCTTTCTTTACCATTATTTTGGCTTCTCCTAATTCCTCCTGAGTTACCTGGATCGCTTTGCACTGTTTTGCTACTCTGGCAAAACTCAGGGTGGTTTTCTTAATTTCATTGTTGCTGTTGTTGTTATTGTTATTTTTGTTATTGTTAATTTTAGTTTCAGTTGTGGTGGTGGTGGCGTCAGTGGTGTTCGGTGTGGAAGAGTTCATTTTGGTTGAATTCATTTCGATATCACGAGTTAATTTATTTTTTTCTTTTGTTTCTGTTGTCGCTGTGGTGGTGGTGGTGGTAGGGGAGGGGCGGTGTCGGCTTTAACACCTGCAGTCATTGGTAATGGCGGGAAATAAATGTCTGGCTGAGACAAATTAAAAATATTGCTACTGATTATATTTTTAGTGTTGGCAAACGTAGCAATATTTACAATGGTGGTGCCGTTGTGAGGTATTAGTTTGTGAGGAAGGTGTGACTCTGAGCCGGCCATGATTTTTCAAAGAAATTTTTTTTTTTTATAATTTTAAAAGTTTAAATTTTAGGCTCAAAGGCCCAATATTTTTGAGTGCCCTTTTCAGAAAACAATGTATGTGCACTTATATACAGTTAACAATAAACAATTTCCATAAATGGCAATTTTAAACAAACGAAAACAACAAACATTTGACAAGCTCACGATGATACGATTTACTACGTAGGTCACCAATAATAATAACAATAATAATAATGATTTCATTTATTAGCCACAAGGGCCGACATGTAGGAGACAATACAAAGACAGGGACAGTGGGGGTTTACAATAAGGTCAAGTAAAAGTGCACAATAACAAGACTAATTTAACAATGAAGATATAAAAATATAAAATAAACTATGCATAAATATAACAAATTAAATTCCCCTATAGAGGATGGACGACCCTGGGGTGACTCAGGTACCCCACCAATCCTGAACGACCGTGCGCTTCTAGGGCACCCAGGGAGAGCACTCCTCTTCTCACATTAGCTAGCCTATAGGCGCATGGTCAGAGTAGACCCATTCACACGGGCCATTCTCGCCACATTCATCTACCTTTTAGCAAATGTACAGGAGGACAGCACTTCTCTCTCCACCCTCACCTTCCTTTCCTGGTGAAACTTGTAGAAGTTGATGATGGATTGGTGGAAGAGAGCAGTGTCTGTCTTCAGTCCTTTTAATCTGATCCACCATATACCCTCTTTCGCAACTGCCACCAGACAGAGGAAAATTGCCTGCTCTTCCTCACCAAAGAAAGTCGGCGGGTCGATCTTCACTATGGACTCGGCCGATAGACGGATCCGTTCTACACGCGACAGCAGGGTTCGACATAACTCCACAAGTCAGTAATTCACAGACATTGGACAGGTGCGTGCAGAACGGTTTCGTGACTCTGTGCGCATCTTGGGCAGGTCCGTCTGACAGCACTTCCGCGTGCCTGTAGAGTTTATCCCGAACCGGCAGTGACCCCCGGTAGCACTGCCAACCGGGGTATTTCTGGAAATTGTCCATCGTTCCCGGCTCGAAAGTCCTCCGGAACAGACTGGTCAGTTCGACTTCATCGAGGCCCAAAGCTTCTCCGAGTGCGTCATCGCACTTGCCCACCACTAATCCTCTATAGAACTCGAGAGTGGTAGTTCCACTGACCGCATTACCCGCTTGGTAGAGGGCAGTGAGTGCCTGGCAACATTCCAGGTGCCAGTCACCCAGTCTCGGGGTCTTCTTGATCCAGGAATGCAGCTCAGTCAAAGAAACGAGCTGCGGAATGGCCCGTCTGACTAACGGCGACCACACCTGTTCACCGTTTAGGAAGAATATCTGGAGATGTTGC
The DNA here is from genome assembly GCA_964016885.1 of Eledone cirrhosa. Lineage (NCBI taxonomy): Eukaryota > Metazoa > Mollusca > Cephalopoda > Octopoda > Eledonidae > Eledone > Eledone cirrhosa. Next base: position 26,544,860 of record OZ024744.1, read on the forward strand.
AGCTTCAGCCCATGTCTGCGCATCATTAGCCACGGCATGCCCAGCCCTCCGCGTAGAAGGTGTTGGCAGCAGATGGACCGCCTCACCAACGTGACTTGTCCTCTGCACAAACATTTCAAGAGAAGCCGTTCCTAATAATAATAATTGTTTCTACTTGTGTACTTTTGGCACAAGGCCATCAATTACCCAGTGAATTACTGGTACTTTATTTTATCGACCCCCAATAATAATAATAATAATAATAATAATAATTGTTTCTATTTTAGGCACAAGGCCAGCAATTACTCAGTACATTACTGGTACTTTATTTTATCGACCCCGTAAGGATGAAAGGCAAAGTTAACCTCGGCGGGATTTTAACTCAGATCATAAAGGGACGTAAATAATAATCAAGGACGATTAGTTAAGCCTTGATGACGTGCATTGATTGGTGACGCGTGTTTCGCTATTGACCAGCTCAAGGTTTGATCTGTATTGATCTGGCCCGACTCTGGAATCAAAAGCTCGCCAGACCTCTGCTATTGTAATGACAGAATGAACATATAAAGCATAGAAATGTCTAACATTTCGTGTTTATATGGTGGTCAGATTATGTTGTTTTTATTGCTGGGTTACCTATGAGGAATGTTATAGCATGAGTGATAGGTGGGGCGGGTGAGTATAGTTACGAGGTAGTGGTGAGGAGCGTTACACTCTCTGACCGAATCATTCCTCCCAAGAACTCCGAGGATAAATCTCAAGGACCACAAAAACAATTTTCGTACTGAACTACCTGTTAGATTAATCGCCCCCTCTAAATCAGATCTGGGGGTTGTTAGCAAAGCCATCTTGGATAGAATTATCCCACAGGTTCGTTCTAATTGCTCTTCTTTGAACTTAAATTTATGGTTTGGTACTTCTGAAGTGATTGGCTGGTTCAACAAATTGAATAATAAAAACAAACTAAAATGTATTCAATTTGATATTGCTAGCTACTATTCTTCTATTTCGCCCTCACTTCTCAACAATGTTCTATCTTTCGCTTACAAATATTCAGACATCACCACAGATGAACTTCACATCATTCTCACCGCACGTAAAACCATCCTAGAGTTCAACAATGAATATTGGACCAGAGCTGATACCTCTAACAACTTTGACATCACAATGAGAGCATCCGATTCATCCCAATTGACAGATTTAATTGGTATCTTTATTTTGAACTCTTTGAGTCGGAAAATTCCTCAACTTCGCGGTGGAATTTATCGTTACGATGGACTCTTTACTATCTTAAATTGCAACATAGTTAACCTTAATATTATTAAGAACAATATACGTAATCTCTTTAACCAACATAACTTAAAAATTGAATTTGATAACAGTATCAAACTAGCTAATTTCTTGGATGTATCTCTTAATCTTGACACTGGCCTATATTACCCTTACCATAAAAACAATGAGAACCTAAATTATGTTAATTTTAAATCTAACCACCCCACTAATATTAAGAATGCTATACTTAGTAATATTGGAAAAAGAATGTCTAACCTATCTTCTAATAAAAACATCTTTGATGCTAACGCCAATTACTATAATAACGCGCTTTCTAAAGCCGGTTATCCTGATAAAATCAAATATAGTAAAGAAACAAATTCTAGAAGATCTTACAGTAGAATAATTAATCATGATCATTCCAATAACTTTAATAAAAGACCTAGATACAAAAACATTATCTGGTATAATGCTCCTTTCTCCATCTCTATTAATAATAATATTCCTAAATTATTCTTTAGTGCCTTAAATAAATGCTTCCCTCCCTCACATATCTATAGTAAAATATTTAACAAACACACTATAAAATTTTCCTATTCGACCTCCTCCAACATCTCCAACATTATCTCTAAACACAACAATAAAATACTAAATACTAAATCTCTTCCTTCCAACACTGAATATCATAATAATAGTAATAGTACTCCCGACGTCATTGTTAACTCTAGGCTAATTTCTACAAACCCAAATACAACGTCAAACGCAACTTCGCTAAATGTTCTTAATCCCATTCTAAATCAAGAAACTAGTATTCCTATCGTAAATAACTTCTCCAATCCAATTCATTCTATAGATAGCACTAGATCACTTGTTAATAACTCTGTTAATCTCTCTAATCGCAATTGCAATTGCTCTGTTAAAAATAAATGTCCTCTCAACAACCATTGTCTTGAAAAAAACTTAATCTACGAATGTAAAGTTATAACTGACACCAATTCCTTCACCTATTTTGGCTCCACTTCCACCTCCTTTAAAGCTCGTCTTTATAATCATCATTCGTCTTTTAAATACCAACTTAAAAGAACCAACACGGCACTCTCAGAACTCATATGGTCCTTGAAAGACAAAAATATTAACTATAACATCTCTTGGAAAAAGGTTCCTTCTGCTTCCGCATAATTGAACAATTCTCTATCCAAGACATGCAATCTCTGTTTAAGTGAAAAATTTACCATTATATCTAATTTAAATTCTATAATAAATAGACGCACTGACTTGTTTTCTCTCTGCTTGCATAAATTCTACAGAACATTCCATAAAGTATACAGCTAATATCTAATACACTATCAATTTAAAATCATTTTCTCAAAGGCACATATATATATATACATATATATCTCTTTAAAAATATACCCATCTTTCTACCTTATTTCAAAGTTATTTATTATACATTATATAATACTAGTTACTCATTCTATATCACTCCTATTTATCACTTCCCTTTCTTTCTTTTTTCCTTTTCTTTTCTTTTTTTCTTTTTCTTTTAATTTCTAACCCCTAATCTGTACCTTTTCTTCCTAGATACTTCTCAATTATCATTGTGCCTAACGTAGAAACAATTATTTCACAGCACAATATATTCTTACTTTATATCACATTGAAAAAATCCTTCGTAAACATAAACATTTTTTTGACGTTAGATTATTCATCCTCAATTCATTATTTTTCTCTCCCTTTCATGCTCATCTAACTCATACATATTACACTTATTCATCCTATCTTCAACTTCTTTCACAATATATCCTTACTTACATTACTATTGCTATATTTTTATATTTTTTTGATAATACATATCAACAATTTCTTTCCATCGCACATATTATTAAACCCTTAAATATTATTCTTAATACATATTAACATTTTCTTTCCATCGCACATATTATTAAACCCTTAAATATTATTCTTAATACATATTAACATTTTCTTTCCATCGCACATATTATTAAACCCTTAAATATTATTCTTAATATATATTAACAATTTCTTTTCATCGCACATATTATTAAACCCTTCAATATACAAACCTTAACTTAACATTATTTTTCTCTTCGTTAATTTTCAAATTCTTTTAATTTATATATTATCTTCCAACGGTTTTTCAACCTCTCTATGTAAAACAAAATATTTTTTCACAGTTATAAAAGCTACCTCTCTCTCTCTCTATCACCCATCTCTCCTCCTATCTCATCCTTACTCATTCTACTCCTCCCCCTCCACTTTTTACTCTCATCTTCTCCTCTTTTTCACCCCCACCCCCCTCAAAAAATTGTTTCCCAATATCACACATCAATCTAAAACTACTTCTCATATGTTGACTTAAAACTGCACTATTCACAAGTGTGTTTTAACCTTCATATCATGTCTCCCTATTTTATCTGACGAAAACGCAAATGTTATTGCATGATGATATTTGTTTTTGAAATGCGCTTAATAAAATACATGGAACTCTTTTAACCATCTTTTGATCTTATATATTATTTATACTCCAGTCCTACAAAGTGTAGAGTGCTTCTTCTCCGATATCTGCATTGCTTTATTGTACTACAATAAACCTCACCTCCTATATATATATATATATATATTTGTGTATAGTGGTAGCTATGGTGCTTCCGTAGGCGGTATGCCAAAATTAGCACTCGATATTCATCTGAGTAGAGCGTAGATATTTTAAAGAAAACGAAAAATGTTTCGCCGGCAGATCCATACAAGGACCATGACTCGAGCTACATGCCGGCGAAACATTTGAAACTCGAAATAAACTAAGTCCAGATGCATCATTGTTTTTTCGTTTTCTTTATAATATATATATATATATATATATATATATATATATATATATATATGGAAAGTTATATTTAAATTGTTGGGTTACAACTAGTAAATATTTATAACTGATATAAAAGCACTCAACAAGTATTTGGAGTATATTTACGATATTAAATAAATGGAAACTATATTTATAAAACCATATTTATTTCATTATATATATTTCAGGGATATCATATTAACAATATGTTATGCCTTCCTCAGACAAAATACAATATAGACAGTTTTATAGATAAATAGATTTGACATACCGTTCAACATCGACTTGTATTTGAAAAAGTTGATTTGGCAGTGAAAAATTGTAAACAGAAAGAAAGAAAGAGAGAAAGAAGGAAAGAAAGAAAGAAAACGAAGAAAAAGAAGAAAAAGAAGAAATGTATGCAACAAAATAGAGAGATGGAAAGATAGATAAAGAGAAGAACTTCATGTAAAGAAACAGAGAGAGATATATATAGAGAGAGGAAATAGATAGAGATAGATATATATAGAGAAAAGTAGGTAGTTGGACATCCGTTAAATGAACGTATCAATGATACATTTATTTATTTATTTATTTATTTATTTAGCTCTAGTATTAATGTAAGGGAGATATATGTGGTTAGGAAAGAAACCAGCCATTATATAGAGAGAAAAATGAAAAGTAACCAGACATAGGCGAGGCAGAATTTAAACCCTATGTTTTAATGTAGAAATATTAGTTCGTATAAAAGAGGTTGTTGAGTGGTTTAAGCAAATTAAATATAACAATAATAATAAGTTTATTCAACTTGATTTTGCTAATTATTATTCTTCTATTACCCTTAATCTACTAAATAAGGCACTAAATTACGCATTCAAACATACAGACCTAACTAGCAATGAAATGCACATTATATTATCGGCTAGGAAAACATTGATAGAATTTAATGACCAACTATGGACCAGAGCAGATAGAGATAGCAATGTTGACATTACTATGGGATCATCCGACTCAGCTCAGGTAACTGACCTTATGGGCTTATTTTTAATCAATTCGCTACATAGGAAAATACCTGGTACTACCGGAGGTTTATATAGAGATGACATGCTTTTACTTATTGATAATAATAACTCTGAACTAAATAGAAAAAGAAAACAAATTACACAATTTTTTAATTACTTTAATCTAAAAATAGAAATTGAGAACAACCATAGAATAGTCAATTTCCTAGATATAACATTAAATCTCAACACATGTCTTCACTATCCTTTTCACAAGTTGAATGAAAACTTAAACTATGTCAGCTTTAACTCTAACCACCCCAGATCTGTCAAAAACACTATAGTAAACTCTGTTCAAAAACGTATCTCTAGAATCTCGTCTAATAGAAAGATTTTCGACGAAAAAGCCCAGTACTACAATGAAGCGTTAGCTAGAGCAGGATATAGTGATAAGATTATGTACATAGATAATGATAGACAAACTAAACAAAATAACAACTATTTTAATTACGGCCACAACCTTAACAACTATAATAGAAAGCATTACAATAATTCCAAAAGCCAAAAAAGAAATAGAACTAGGAACATAATATGGTTTGCCCCCCCCCCCCTTTCTCACTAAACATTAAAACCCACATCGCTAAACTATTTTTTAAAGCTCTTGATAATCGCTTCCCTAGAACACATAGGTATCACTCAATTTTCAATAGACATACTATAAAATTAACCTACTCATCCACCAAAAATTTAGCACAAAATATTAATAGAATAAATAATAGGAACTTAAAACCTAGCGATAATAGCATAAATAATATACAAGTTAACAAATGTAACTGTAGAGATAGATCTAAATGTCCGTTAAATAACAACTGCTTAGTTAAAAATATAATATACAACTGTAATGTTAAAACGGACTCTAATTCTTTTAACTATGTCGGTTCCACATCGACGGAATTTAAACTTCGCTATAATAACCACAAGAATTCTTTCACAGATCCAAGCAAAAAATCTTCAACAGCACTATCAGGCGTACTCTGGCAACTTAGGCAAGATAACGTTAGATATTCGACGGCTTGGAATATAGTCTCAAGAGGGATTCCTTTTAATTCATCCTCTGAGACATGTGACCTCTGCGCGGAGGAGATATTCTTTATACTAAAATCTAAAAATTCCCTTAATCTACGGACAAATTTATTCAGTTGCTGCAAACATAGATTAAACTCAACTTTTAAATATAAATTTAAATTTAAAATGTAGTATATTTAGTTTGATTTATAATTATTTGGGAAACTAGCCGATAAACCTTTCGATTTCTTCTTTTTATTCTTCTTTTTATTTTTATTTTTATTTTTATTTTTATTTTTATTTTTATTTTTATTTTTATTTTTATTTTTATTTAAACATTCTTCATGAAAAAATAAACTACCCTAAAAGTTGATGCTCCAAATATTTCGAATAAACGTTACACTAGATAAACTTCTATATTAAATATAAGAACATATGTAGACCAAATGGGCATCCTAAACTTTTTTGAAATGATTTCTGCTAGACGCGATTTGGTAAATAATTTTTTGCTTTATCTGTTTTCGACTCTGATGCTTATAATGAACTTGGCAATATATTGTCAATTAATTTTGAAGGGTTGATCTTTGTGGTCGATTTGCGTGGCATATTATGTTTCTATTATGTTTTTATTTTTATTATTTTAATTATTTTAATATTTTTTAATAATATTTTTTAATAATATTTTTTAATAATATTTTTTAATAATATTTTTTAATATTTTTAATATTTTTAATATTTTTAATATTTTTATTTTTAATATGTAATATTTTTTAGTTTTCTATTTTATTTATTTGTTTATTATTATTGTTATTATTATTTTTTGTTTTTGTCTCTGATATTTTTTATTAATATATTGAAATCTGTTCTCTATTTCTGCTTGATAGATAATCATGTAGAGTAAAGACAAGAATAGTATTGTTAAAATTAATATAGACTCTATATATATGTGTATATATACACATATATGTATACTTAAATTTTTATAGCACAATGAGAATGTTCTCCGTGTGAAATAGGGGTTTGCAGAGTTGATCACGTAAATTCACATCGATGTCTGTAGTTATCATATAAACATATGAATGTTTAAAACTAGACATAAGATCATTACTTTTCACACATTATGGATACGTGTCTCATTCAGGAATACTGATATTTACATTATAGTGCCTGGCTTTTTATACGAACTAATATTTCTACATTAAAACATAGGGTTTAAATTCTGCCTCGCCTATGTCTGGTTACTTTTCATTTTTCTCTCTATATAATGGCTGGTTTCTTTCCTAACCACATACATCTCCCTTACATTAATACTAGAGCTAAATAAATAAATAAATAAATAAATGTATCATTGATACGTTCATTTAACGGATGTCCAACTACCTACTTTTCTCTATATATATCTATCTCTATCTATTTCCTCTCTCTATATATATCTCTCTCTGTTTCTTTACATGAAGTTCTTCTCTTTATCTATCTTTCCATCTCTCTATTTTGTTGCATGCATTTCTTCTTTTTCTTCTTTTTCTTCGTTTTCTTTCTTTCTTTCCTTCTTTCTCTCTTTCTTTCTGTTTACAATTTTTCACTGCCAAATCAACTTTTTCAAATACAAGTCGATGTTGAACGGTATGTCAAATCTATTTATCTATAAAACTGTCTATATTGTATTTTGTCTGAGGAAGGCATAACATATTGTTAATATGATATCCCTGAAATATATATAATGAAATAAATATGGTTTTATAAATATAGTTTCCATTTATTTAATATCGTATATATATATATATATATATATATATATATATATATATATATGTATATATATAACTCTTTTATATATATATATGTATATATGGAAAAAAAATGAAACCGTAAATGCAACTGGAGTCTTTTTAAAAATATTTATTTGGTCAAACCAACGAACGAGAGACTGACACATTGACCAGTAATTAAGTTGAAAGAATGGTTTTTAACTAATGTATTGGTACGCGATGGGGCCCACCCACAGCCCCGGCTGACAGAATGGAGAAGGCGTTTCCCCGGTGGACGGCAAGGGAGACGCGCTAGAAAAGCCACACCAACTCACGGGGCTCACACCTACGGCTGGCCAGCTCAGCGCCTATGGTGGTGAGTAAGGAGCTAGCCCTGGGGCCGAGGACACCAGAAGTTTCCACTGCCAGGGGAACGACCGCAAACCTGTCGGAGAGCGACGGGTATTTGAGGAGTTTGGCCCCTTCAGCCCGACGTGCAGCAGAACCTGGGTCAGTTGCAGACTGCACCAGGTTGCGGCTGCACGTCGGGCTAAGGGATTCCTTTACCGGTTTCATAGTTCTTGTGCTTTTGCATTCTTGTGTTTGTGTTGTCATTTCTTTTACTACATATATCCATATTGATACACACACACACACACACACACACACACACACACACACACACATATATATATATATATATATATATATATATATATATATATATATATATATATATATATAAATGAAAAGTATAGAAATTATTGTAGCGAGAAGCCAACAGTATTCCATAATATATATATATATATATATATATATACACACTAATATACACATACACACACACATATATATATATATATATATATATATATATATATATATACACACGTACATACACATACACACACATATATATATATATATATATACACGTACATACACACACACACACACACACACACTCACACACATATATATATATAATTCAAGCTGTTGTTACAACTGTACAATTCTTGATTGTTACTAATGCACGTTCATTTTCACATGAATTTAAAATAAATGTGATTATATTTCCAACAATAATAGACCCAACTTTACATAGTCTTTCAAGTAATTAGTTTCTATTATGTTTTATTGAGCTACCGTATATATATATCTATATATCTGCAACAAGTATTGGCTTCCTTCCCTACTAAATACCTGTTGTTATTTGTAAATATTTACTTTAACAAACACTACGGTAAATTTAACCTATCTATCTATCTGACTCCGTGCTCTCTGTCATTGTCTCTCGCCATCCTCTCTCTCTCTTTCTCTCACGTTCTGTATATATATCTGTATATATATATATATATATATATATGTATATATATACAGATATATATATAACAAAGGAATCGTGGTAAGGGACCAGATGGACCATAATGCACCAGAGTACTTGAGTACTAGAGTAGTAGAGTGGGAAATAGGAAAAAGTATGACACACCCACACAAACACAAACACAAACACACACACATATGTTCATATACATATTTACATATATATATATATGTATATATATATATATAGTTTCGTTGACAAATATATCAATATGCCAAGACATGCAGATATATTGATGGAGCATGCAACTACTGATATACTCTTGTTTCTAGACTCTGATGATTCCTGCCATGGGGTATGGATGAAACACTATATATATGTAGTTATATGAATAACCAAAGAGTTCTTAGAAATACATTGTTTTATTATCTAACAGTGTTTTATCCATACCCCATGGATGAAACACTGTTAGCTAACAACCGTCTTTGTTTTTGTAGTTGGTGGTGCTATTACGGAGTTAAATATTATAATGAAATGACAGGAGGCTGGATTTGTGTAAATCCTTGAAAGGTTTATTATATTTATATTTCTTATTTATTTATTATTATATTTATATTTCTTCGCGACAATCCTGGCCTGACTGTAATACCGACCTTCCCTCCTCTTTCTTTCTGTCTTTCTTCTTATAGCTGACATTAACCCTGGCTTCTCTTCTTCTTCCTTCCCCCTTCTTCTCTCTCCTTCCTTTCTTTCTTTCTTTTGTCTTGTAACTTATGTTCCCATCCCTTTCTGTTTTCCTTTATCTGACTGGTAGTAGCACACTGTGAGCTTTAGCCATGTCACTCGAGGGCGACTGGCTAAGGTAGAGGGTGCAAGATAGCGGTCGCCCTCGGGCCCTCGATTTTCGGCCCCATGGATTTGATCTATTACATTCACGTATTATATTTCGAATACCTGATGATATCACCGGATTCATACGGAACCCGGTCATTGAAATGGTCATAGTATAATAAACCTTTCAAGGATTTACACAAATCCAGCCTCCTGTCATTTCATTATAATATTTAACTCCGTAATAGCACCACCAACTACAAAAACAAAGACGGTTGAACTGCTTTACGTTGAGTACTCTCTATATTACGATTGACCATACGGAATAGACCAGCTCTATACAGTGGTGAACGTTAAACCTGAATAAATAATGCTCCTGAGATGTCGAGCACTTCAAAATGTAATAATGAACAGCGGCATGGGACTGAATATATCTAACCACCATTCGGACTGTGGCTACTCGGTGTTTTCGCATACCGCCAACCTGGCCCATTGCTACTTCCCTCTCAGAATATTCGGACCTCGACGAAACTCTACGGATTATACCATAACATGTATTGTACTGCACTGTATCAACTAAATTAGCTACCCTATACTTCGGGGCATGTTTAACTCACATTGAATTCGAACAGACACTGACTCAATTTCCACATCTATATGCATTATCTGACTGCAACTTGAACTATATTGTATTTCCCCTGTGTCTTGAACTATCCATTTACCCAACTCCTGTCTGTTTATTTATATCTTTATATCTTTATTTGCTGTATTAATGCTTTTCCACGTAGTCTACCTCTATACATCCATGTACTTTTACTTCCCTTATTCGGACTTTTACTCGCGTGTACCCTTAGCACACGGCACTGGAATGTCTCCCCTTGGGAATATTAATACTGCAACCTGAACTATATTGTACTTCTACTATGTCTTGTTTTCTCCTTCTTACTCCAACACCACTCTTGTTGGTTTATTTACATATTTATATTTATATATTGATATATTTATATATTTATACCTTTGCTTTATCAATGTGCTCTTCCACGTATTCCACTTCTATGTATCCATGTATTTCTACTCCTCCTATTGGGACTTTTGCTCACTTGTACCCATTAGCACATGACACTAGAATGTCTCCCCCTGAGAACAAAAAAATATCACCCGACAATATCCCGTACTCTACATCCCACTAGGATAAATTATAGATCTACATAATACAATTAACGTCTCTTCATAAAAGACTCTCTTTAATTAAACCCCGCAACCCAAAACCTTATAGAAGTTTTTCTTAAATGTTTGATTTTCAATTTTCTGTTTGTTCAATTCTCAATCTTCTTACTCTTTAATTTTATAATGTTATTCTGAATTCCTTCAACTTCATCCTATAAATTTAAACTATATTTTAAAGTTCCAACTTTCTGTCGGACTGTTGGGTGGGTTTTAATGGCGGCGCGACCGGCCCCCTGAGGCAAGGGCCTAACTTGAGTGCTTGGAAAAATAAATTTCCTCTTCTTTCGGTAAATGAAAATACTCGGAGTGGCTTAATTCGCCCCGGGGGGCCCGGAGCGCGACCGGTTTTTAACCGCCACATAGTACCTTTAAATTAAAGATCAAATCAGAACTATTAGATATATCAACCTTAAAATGTTAAACTGTTTAACTTTAAATTTTATAATTTCTTTGATATTAATTATTAATTATTAATCTTTGACTTCATCCTATAAATCTAAACAAAAACGTAACGTTTCAATCTTCTGCTCACATATTATAAAACACTGACCCCCACTATATTCACCTCTGCTAAGATACGGGTCCCTGTGAACATTTTCTCGCGCCACTCCTGGCCTGACTGTAGTCTGACATTAATATCGACCTTTCTTCCTCTTTCTTTCTATCTTCCTTCTTGTAGCCATCAACCCTTACACTTCTACTTCTTCCTTTTCTTCCTTCTTTTCTCCCCTCTTTCTGTCTTCCTCCCGCAGACTTATCTCCCCCCCCCCTTTTGTTCGCCTATATCTGACCAGTAGTAGTTGTTTAGATACGGGTCCCGTAGAATAAAAAAATTTCTTCGCGACAATCCTGGCCTGACTGTAATACCGACCTTTCCTCCTCTTTCTTTCTGTCTTTCTTCTTATAGCTGACATTAACCCAGGCTTCTCTTCTTTTTCTTTCCCCCTTCTTCTCTCTCCTTCCTTTCTTTCTTTCTTTTGTCTTGTAACTTATGTTCCCATCCCTTTCTGTTTTCCTTTATCTGACTGGTAGTAGCACACTGTGAGCTTTAGCCACGTCACTCGAGGGCGACCGGCTAAGGTAGAGGGTGCAAGATAGCGGTCGCCCTCGGGCCCTCGATTTTCGGCCCCATGGATTTGATCTATTACATTCACGTATTATATTTCGAATACCTGATGATATCACCGGGTTCATACGGAACCCGGTCATTGAAATGATCATAGTATAATAAACCTTTCAAGGATTTACACAAATCCAGCCTCCTGTCATTTCATTATTATATATATATATATATATATATATATATATATATATATATATGTGTTTGTGTGTGTGTGTGTGTGTGTGTGTGTGTGTGTGTGTGTGTGTGTGTGTGTGTGTGTGTGTGTGTGTGTGTGTGTGTGTGTGTGTGTGTGTGTGTGCGTGCGTGTGTGTGTGTGTGTGGGTGTGTGTGGGTGTATGTGTGTGTGTGTGTGTGTTTGAATATAGGGAAGATATACGTCAACAATGAAGTGTTTCTCATAATGTCGTTATGCAGACAGCAAGGCATACAGACAGATATTATAAGGGCGCGATGGAGATCGATAACCGGCGCCTAACACCCCTTTAACCACAGAAAATTGATAAGTAAAGACTGCAGTTAATATCTATACACCGCAAGAAATATATAAATGCAAGTTTGAAGTCAATCAGAGTAGAAATGTGGATTTGTATAGACTAGAAACTGACTGGCTAGTCTGCTGATATGCGAATCTGGCTGATCAGTCAGATCTGCTAATATGCAAATCTGGCTGATCAGTCAGATCTGCTAATATGCAAATCTGGCTGATCAGCCAGTCTGCTAATAAACAAATAAGGCCGATCAGTCACTGTGTATTTTAGAAAATAGCATAATTTTCTCTATCTCTGACAGCTGAACAATGAGCTGTACTGATGAAGAGTGATACTCAGAAACATTAGTGTCTGCAGTTCTGTTTACATGCCAATATAAGAGCAAGAATGAGCGGCTCATTCTACTGACATGGCTTTAAAAGTGAGGGTTGTTTGCATAATTTCTATCGAATATATTATTAATATATATATATATATATATATCAGAGAGTATTGAAGTTTGCTTGAAGCATTGTGGAATAATAAGGTAAATTTTTTAAAGTCGTTTGGAAGCCTCGACAATGCAGATAGGTAAATCTCCGGGTAACAAGATCCGGTGGTGGAGAGAGAGATGTAAGTGGGTGTACGTTGAGATGCGTGGCGTGTAGAAGACTGTAGCGTGTAGAAGAATGTAGGAAAGAGCGTAAAGGATAAAAATAAAAATAATAACACGAGATAGAGTTACCTTGGGAGAGATTTAATTGTCCCTATATATTTGGGATTCACATCCATCAAGTGGATTTAATTTCCGGCGGGGGTTGGGGGGGGGGCTGAAGATGTCTGTCGGAAAGGTGCGAAACGTGTCCTCCGCTATTCGTTGTTTTGAATAATGAAAAATTCCCCAATAGGGGGAGACTTCCGAGGTACATTCGTGGAGAAAGCCCATTAAAAAGCCACAGTGACCCTGACCACCAGGGCAAGTGCCCTCTCCCAGTTTTCCAACTTTCATTTACAGACACATACTCAGAGTAGGCCCATTCACTCGGGCCATTCTTGCCTCTCTCACCCATCTTTCAACAAAATGCTGGGAAGAGAGCACTTCCCTCTCTACCCTGATTTTCCTTTTCAAATGAAATTTGAAAAGGTTAATCAGGGCATCACCGAAAAGGTAAGTGCTCGTCTTCAGCCCTTTCAAACGTGTCCACCATAGTATCTCTTTCGCCATGGCCACTAGACAGATAAAAACTGCCTGCCCTTCCCGGCTAAAGGAAGAGGGTGGTGAAATCTTCACGATCGACTCAGCTGATAGCTGGATCCGTCCTACAGGCGACAGCAGGTGTTCGACATAAACCCACAAGTCAGCAATACTCGGACACTGGACGAGTTCGTCAGGACAGTTTCGTCGCCCTGCGCGCATCTCGGACATGCCCGGCTGACGGCACCTCAATGCCTGTAGAGTTTATCCCGAACTGGCAAAGCTCCTCGGTAGCACTGCCAGGCCAGGGATTTCTGGAAGTTGTCTATAGGCTCCGGCCCGAAAGTTCTTCCGAAGAGATTGGCTAGTTGATTTTCGTCGACGCCTAGATTTTCCCCAAGTACGTCAATGCTCTTACCCTCCACTAATCCTCTATAGAACACCAAGGTGGAGTTTCCACCGATCACATTGCCCGATTGGTCGAGGGCTGTGAGCGCCTGAAGACATTCCAGTCTCCAAGCGCTCCCTCTCCGTCTTCGCTTGACCCAGGACTGCAGCTCCGTCAAGGAGACGAGCTGGGGAAAGACGCGTCTAGCAAACGGCGACCACACCTGATCACCGTTGAGGAAGAGGTGGAGATGTCTTAGCCTGAGCGCGTGTCTGCGCATCATCAGCCACGGCATGCCCAGCCCTCCACGTAGCGGATGTTGACAACAGATGGACCCTCTGACCATCGGAGCGCATCCCTTCCACAAAAAGCGAGAGAGCAAACGCTCAAGTGCAGTCAGGCGGGGTTTAGGACAAGGTACAACGGTCAGGCGGTAGTAGATGACGGACGCGATGTACGCGTTAGCCACCTTCGCTCGACTTTTCTAGGATAGCTTCCTCTCCGCCCATTTCTGGGTGAGAGAAGCCACCCTGCTCGTCACCTCGTCCCAGTTTTTGTCCGTCTGGAGGTCCGGACCGAACCAGAACCCTAGCAATTTACCGGTCCGTCCGTCCAGCGCCCGACGACGCTGTTGGACGGCATGGACCTGCCTCTCCAGGTGCCGAGCTGCAAGCCCACTAACTTTTCCTGGTTGATCACTGCTTTTATCACGGATTTGTATTCGCTTAGTGTAGTGCCGATCGCCTCGATGTGTTTGGCGTTCGACACCACTAAGATGACATCGTCCGCATATGCTGACACGGAACTTCCGCATCCTAGTTCGCACAGAACCCCCCTCAGCGTTCCCAGTTTGTGCAGTAATGGCTCGAGAGTCAATAAGTACAAGAGGGACGAGGGGAGACATCCTTGGCGGACCGAGCGCATGATGTTGAACGGTTCGGAAAGGTGACCGTTCACTCTCACCACAGAGCAGATGTCGCTGTGCATGGCAGCGATCCAGCCTCTAAAGACGGGCCCAAAGCCAGCCGCCCTCAGGACTGCCGCTAGGTAACGATGGCCGACCCTATCGAAAGCTTTCGACTGATCTAAATTGATCAAGGACCCACCCGTGCCAGGTTCCCCAGCTACCCTCTCTACGATGTATCGCATGAGGTGGAGGTTGTCGTGGATGGATCTGTCGGGAATGGCGCATGTCTGTGCCTCTCCCACCAGACCACCAACGACAAGCGCCAACCTCTTTGCTAGCACCTTGGCCAAAATCTTGAACTCTGTGTTTAGCAGAGTTATGGGCCTGACATTATCTATGTTATCCCCCTTGTTCGGATCCTTTCTCAGCAGCGCCACCGCTCCTCGGCTCACAGAGCTGGGAATTCTCCTGTTCTGTTGCCAGTTGCAGTAGACGTCCGCCAAGAGGCCTCCGAACAAGTTTGGCATTTGTACGTAAAGTTCATAGGGCAGACCATCCAAACCCGGCGATTTACCCCTTGTGCAACTAGTCATTGCATCCCGTACTTCAGCGGTTGTTATCGGCTTTTCGCAACACTCCGCCTCAGTGGCCGAAAGCCGCGGCAGTCCGTCGAGGTAGACACTAAAGTCCATCCCTCGATCCGGCCCGCCACTGCCCCCGAACAGTTGAGCGAAGTGTCGCTGAAAAGCTTCACACATTTGCCCAGGATCGAGTAGCATGCGCCCGTCGTGGTCCACCAAAGACCGGATCGTGGCTTTGTTGCCACGACGCGCCTCCGCCACTTGGGCCCATTGAACGGCTTTCGTCCCCTCGTGTCTGAGAACACGCACCCTAGCTCTGACAACGCAGCCTTCGTGCTTTGCATTGAAGAATTGGTCAAGGGCCAATTTCGCCGCAAGTACGTCGGTCGCGATGCCTTTGCTAAGCGACTCATCTAATTTTCTAACTAATTCTCCCTCTGCTCTATTTTTCTCTATTGCTAAAGTCTTACTAAACCTAATGGACTCTATTCTAATTGCTCTTTTCAGAGCAAACCACCACTTGTTGTTGACGATGGCCCCCGTCAACGCCCGCTTAACTAGTTCGCTAATCCGGTCTCTGTAGGCCTTGCGCGCTGGTAAGGACGCGTTTAGCTTCCAGTAGCCGGGTCCTCGTCTATGAAGCCTATCTAAGTCAAGCACACAGATCACGAATTTGTGGTCCGTGTAGCTGACTATCTTGAATTGTGGACAGCCTATGCTAGACCTATCTATTTCCCTACAGAATACTCTATCTAGATATGATCTGGATGACCCTATGCGATTTGTCCAAGTCCACATTGGTACATTCGGGAAATCCAATCGGTACCTGTCAGACAGTTCAAAACGTCTGAGCAGGTTGGTGAGGCTCTTGCACCCTCCTTCCCTATCCACTAATCCCACACAATCCCAGCATGCATCTAAGATCCCGTTCCAGTCGCCCACTAACAATAAAGAGCGGGACGTTCCAAGAAAGGTCTCCAGACGCCGGAAGAAATCAGGCCGCCCTGCTCCTGTCGGGGCATAGACGGCCTCTAACCTGAAAGCTTGGCCGCCTCCGCTGGTCACGTCCAGCACCACCAACTTACCTTCTGGGTCCAGGAAGATGGCCCGTATGGCAAGATCCAAACCTCTCCGAAAAAGCACAGCAACTCCTCCCCCCGATCCCGGACGGCTGGGAGATGCGTACACATAGTAGCCGCCGAAGATCGGTGCGAAAGCTTGTGCTTCGGAGATTCTGGTCTCGCTGATGGCCACTAAATCTATGTTTAGTGACCTGAGGTCGTTGAGCAGGTGGCCCTGCTTCCATGACGACCCCAAGCCACGCGCATTTATGCTGCCTATTCTGAGTGAGGTCATGTTGAAAAGGAGTGGAAAAGATGGGAAAGACCACTTACCTTACTTCTCGTAGGGGAAGGACGGTTTTTCCATCCTTTTCAATGCTTGTGGCCTCCTCAGGAAGGATGCCCTTATAAATCCTCCTGGAGAGTGCTTGTCGGAAGTCTCCGATGTCTTTGGGGAATTTTTGTTTTAGTGTCATGTACGTTTTCTGTGTGATGCGAGTGATTTGTATGTGTGGAGGTGGTGTGAATTTTGGGGTTGTTGTGTAGTCTTTTTCTGTGATGCTGGTGTTGTGTTGGATGTAGTGTAATAATTGCTTGTTCAAATTTAATGCTGTGTAGTGTGTATTGTTTTGGTTGTTTTGTTTTGTTTGCGTTTGTTGTGGTTTTGTTTCTGTTTCGCATTTTGGTGACTTTTGTGGTGTAGGTGATGGTGGTGTTGGGGTTAATGATGGTGATGGTGTTGGTGTTTGGGTTGATGGGGTTGGTGATGCTGGTGTGGATGGTGGCATATCTGTCCTAACTCTTTTGTTTCTTAATTTATTTGTTTCCCTCTGTATTTTGTTTTTGGAGGGGGAAGGAAAAGAATTTTTTCTTTTTTGGTTTCTTTTTTTTTTGCCGGATATCATTTCCCACTCCTCGTCGTCACAATCTGTCTCCAGTTGTGATAGGCCGGGGAGTGGAAAATCCTCCACAGCCGTTAGTTTTGGTTGTGGCGTGGTGGATGGTGTAGGCGCTGGTGCTAGTTCTGAAGCGTTGGGTGGTGGTGGTGTTGGTTTTGCTGGCGATGGTGGTGGTGGTGTTGGTTTTGCTACTGTTGCTGGGGTTGTTGCTGTTATAGTTGCTTCTGTTGTTGCTGCTACAGTTGTTGCTGCCATTTCTGCTACTGGTGGTGTTGATGGTTGTGTCACTGGGGTGGGTAGGAGAGGTGGCCTCAACCTTTTAGCCTGAGGGCAGTAAGCCCTTAGGTGGGTTCCTTCACCACAAACGACACACCTAGGTCTTCTGCCCTCGACAATTACCGTGAGGTGGCTGCCGTCAGTGAGGTCTATTACCTCTGGGATCTCCTCAATGCTTTTTTGGTCCGCTTGGATCAGGAGCTCCATCCCAGATCCGGACCAGTTCTCCTGCTTTTCTTTTGCTATTGCTATTATTTTCGTGTTGGCTTCGATGCCAGCGAGGACAGCCGCTATTAGCCAGGGAATTTCGATGGCCGGTGGAACGTGGGTCACCCTCATCTTTACGAGTCTCTGGCCACAATAGCGTGGGACGAGTGTGAAGTCGGCACTTCTTAATGGGGCCATGGAGTGTTCTCTAGCCTCCTCTGGTGTTTCAAAGAACACGTCCACGGTTCCATACTTTTGCCCACGTCTGATGTGGGATTTTCTTGCCCACACATGTCCCAAAGCTTTTTGGATTTGGGACTCGGATGCCCGTTCCACTCGGCGCGATTTTACATTTATTGTTCTATACGACACGGTGCATAGGCGCCGATGCTCCATTTTATTAGGTGGGGGGTGAGGCTGACCCTGTACCCATCTTTCTTTACCATTTGTTTGGCATTTTCTAAATCCTCCTGAGTTACCGTAATTGCTTCGAACTGTTTTGCTACTCTGGAGAAACTGAGGGGGGTGTTTATAATGTCATTGTTGTTGTTGTTGCTATCGTTAATATTAATTTTATTTTCAGTTGTGGTGGTGGTGACGTCAGTCGTCTTTAGTGGGGAAGAGTCCATTTTGCTTGATTTCATTTCGACATCACGAGTTAATTTATTTTTTTCTTCTTTTGTTTCTGTTGTCGCGGTGGTGGTGGTGGTGGTGGTGGTTGTCGCGGTGGTGGTGGTGGTGGAGGCTTTAACACCTGCAGTCATTGGTAATGGCGGGAAATGAATGTCTGCCTGAGACAAATTTAAAATATTGCTAGTGCTTATATTTTTTTTTGTGTTGGCAAACGTAGTAACATTTACAATGGTGGTGTCGGTGTGAGGTGTTAATTTGTGAGGAAGGCTTTCAGCTGCTTCGTGCAGAGGTGAATTAGCCATTTTTTTCAAATAAATTTTTTTGATAATAATAAAAGTTTAAATTTTGGGCACAAGGCCCCAATCTTTTTGGGTGTCCTTTTCGGAAAACAATGTATGTGCGCTTATAAACAGTTAACAATAAAATTTTCCATGAATGACAATTTTTAACAAACGGAAATAACAAACATTTGCGGAGCTCACGATGATACGATTTACTACGTAGGTCGCCAATAATAATAATAATAATAATAATAATAATAATAATAATAATAATAATAATAATCGGTGAGATCGGTGAGCAGGCACACCAACAAACTGATTTGAGTATCACAGTTGAAACTCTTAAGGGGCAGGCCAAAAAACTAACCAACTGGAAATCACCAGGCCCAGATGGTGTGCAGGGGTATTGGATTAAAAATATAACATCCCTCCACCCGAAACTGACAACCATGTTCAATGACTGCTTGATGTCAGGTGAGGTACCAGAGTGGTTGACAAAAGGTACCACAGTTCTGATAATGAAAGACCGAATCAAGGGTAATGATGTTACCAACTATAGACCTATCACATGTCTGTCCGTAATGTGGAAACTGTTGACGAGCATTGTGTCTGAGGAAATCTACCATCACCTCCACACAAACAACTTGTTACCGGAAGAACAGAAAGGATGCCGAAAGAAGTCACGTGGTACAAAGGACCAGTTACTTATTGATAAGATGGTAATGGGGAATTGCAGGAGGAGACACACTGATCTTGCCATGGGATGGATAGACTACAGAAAGGCATCTGACATGGTGCCTCATTCTTGGATCACCAAAAGCCTGGAGATCTTCAAAGTGGCAGATAACATCAGACAAGAGTATGAGGTCCTGGGAAACAGAGTTAACATCAACTGGAGAATCCTTGGGAAGCGTGAAGATCAAGAGAGGTATCTTCCAGGGAGATAGCCTGTCCCCTCTGTTGTTTGTCCTTGCCCTGATGCCTCTGACCAGTGTACTGCGAAAAGTGAGAGCAGGATACGGGTTGGGAAAGGGAGGGCTTACCATCAATCACCTCCTTTTCATGGACGATCTTAAGCTCTTCGGGAAGAGTGAGAAGGAGTTGGATGTGCTTGTTGACACTGTCCGTATTTTCAGCAGTGATATATGTATGCAGTTTGGTATTAGTAAGTGTGGAGTCATTGTGATGAGGAAATTGACTCTGAGGAAGGATACAAGTATTTGGGCGTTCTGGAGGCTGATGGCATAAAGAACAAACAAATGAAGGAATTGTTAAGAACTGAATACATTCGGAGAGTAAGGAGCGTATTGAAGTCACATCTGAACAGCAGAAATGCCATAAGCGCAGTAAATTCCCGAGCTGTGTCTATTATTAGGTACAGTGCGGGAATTCTGAGATGGAATGTTGCTGAACAAAAAGAAATGGATAGGAAGACTAGGAAGCTATTGACTATCTACAATATGTTCCACAAGAGGAGTGATGTCGATAGACTCTACCTAAGGAGATATGAGGGTGGAAGAGGTCTTATCAGCATAGAGGAGTGTGTTCAGATGGAGAAAAACAACCTACACAAATATGTGACTGATAGTAAGGAGCCAATGCTCAGAACTGTACTGAAGGAGGGGACAATAGGCCAGGGGATGTCCAAGGAGGAAATAACATCAAGGAGAAAGAGCAGCCTTCAGGAAAAATCCCTTCATAGTACCTTCTTTGAGAAAACTGAATTCAGAGATCCACAGACATGGAACTGGTTGAAAAGAGGAGACCTTAAAAAGGCTACAGAAGGAATGTTAATGGCTGCGCAGGAGCAGGCCCTCAAAACGAAGTGGTTGAAACACCATATTTACAAGGAGGAGGCTAGCCCACTGTGCAGGATCTGTGGAGAGAGAGAGAGGAGACTGTGGCTCACAATGTATCCGAGTGTAAACACCTAGCACAGACCCACTATAAGGGCTGGAGACATGATGTGATGGGCAGGGTGATCCACTGGCACCTGTGCAAAGTAAACAATTTACCACATTCTGATAAATGGTATGAGCATAAGCCAGAGGCGGTGATGGAGAACGATCAGGTGAAGGTGCTGTGGGATTTTAGGATACAGACGGACAAGAAACTGGAACACAATAGACCTGACCTGGTGGTTGTGGACAAAGAAAAAAGATCGTGCCTGATTGTGGATGTGGCCTGCCCGTTCGACACGAGAGTGCAAGAGAAGGAGCGGGAGAAAATTAACCGATACCAGGACCTAAAGTGGGAGGTGAAAAGGATTTGGAACTGCCATGAAGTCAAAGTGATCCCGATTGTCATAGGCGCACTGGGGACTATCTCCAAAAGTTTTCAGGGATGGTTAAAGAAAATCGGCCCCTTCACGCTTTTTGGAACGCTTCAAAAGGCATGCTTGCTTGGAACAGCAAGAACCCTCCGATACGTCCTGAATATCTGAGGCTGCAGGTAGTGGCTTGATATTCAATCCAACGGACTTTCCAGTTAACCAACATCAATGACTGAGATTCAAGGAATAACAACAATAATAATAATAATAATAATAATAATAATGGGAAGAAGACGCACGTGGTGGGTAGAAGGTCATGAAATCGCTCCCGTAAGTTTTTGATTTTTAACATATTTAAATCAATTGTGAAATAACAATTCTTAGTATAAATGATACATAAAGCACCAGACTGAAGTCTCAGAAAAATTCGGATCCATAATATATTGTTATATCGCTCAAATATTCAATTTTGTATTATACATTTTATATTCAAAAAAGAAAATGGTTATAAATGGAAGAAAACCCTCTCTGTCTACACTGTATAGAACAGCCAAATAACAGCACTTTCACCAACACCACAAACTAGATACGCCAACTATCCCATCACTTCTCTGTGTACACTAAATACAACAGCCAGATAACGGCAATTTCACCACCACCACCACCAATCCCAGCATAATAATTATAAATACTATTATTATTGTCTCAAGTTTTCACAAAATGTTTAATTCTAATATTAAGGATATATATGTCAACACATATATTAAACATACGCGACTAACCGCATAGATTCACCGATCAAACAAACTACAGTCTATTCAACAAAACTCAGTAACGACAACGCCATCACTATAGTCACCGCCGCCACCACTCCATCCATCATTGCTACCACTATCCCATCACCGCCGCCACCACTCCTTCATTGCTACCACCGCTATTCCCCCATTACCTTCTGTTAACTTACGAAAGGGGAAGGTATCACTAGACAATATTAATAAACAATATTAATATTTAATTTTGGATCAGGAATGTTGGAGTCGAAAAGGAGGAAAATAACAAAATGACTAAATAGCTAAATAGCTAAAGATAATTTCACCACCAACACCACCACCACTACCACGCTAAAAACTCTAGTCAAGTTGCCTCAACCTCTATTTCTACTTCAACTGCAACACCATCACTACAGTACTACCATCACATCACCACCACCACTGCCTCATTATCGCTACCGCCACTATTCTCTCCCACTACCTCCTGCTACATCGTAGTGTCCCCACTAAAAGAGGAAGTAATCAAAATATATAAATAGACTGAATTGATGACCCGGTCAAAATCAAAAAACCAAAATCAAAATCAAAGCAGCACAGCAACAACGAAAGCGTAACGAAAAGAAAAATGAAGAGAAGATCAAACAGACGGACAGAGAAGGGAAGGGAAAAACTAAGTCAGACATTCAAACATTACATTACAATGAAACATATGCTTATTCATTTTTGGATTTTTTTTGCCTGTTTGTTTGTTTGTTTATTTATGTTCGTCTACAGCGTGATAATGCCACACAAAAATCACCGGGAGTGACGAAATCACCGGTGGTTATGTAACCATACATTGGCCAATCTTCGATAAGAGTGTTTAAATGTCGAGCTTAAACAGTTCGAATAACGGTGAAATGGAGACTAGAATGTCATGTGACAGACTCTCACCCAACAGGTGCTCCCTGGCTCAGCAGCAGGGACCTGGCTGTCAACCAAATACTGCTGGTGTCGGAGGAAGAAGAAGAAGGAAAGGGATCAGAACCAACTCGACGAAAGAATTGAATAGAACTGTTATGCAATGTTACCTGAAGAGTAACCCCAAGGAGAAAGGCTATAGGACACGGATGCATAACATCTGGAACGAGATTGGTCTATTTAAATTAGATGAACAAAAATTGGCCGGGCAGTCTCGGGTAATAAGAACTAATGGGTGGATAAGCGAGCTGGAACTGGAGGAACTGAGCAGAGAGATTAGCTTGGAAATGGAGTGTGGAGTATGCCAGGCAAACGAGCCAGTGGGAAATGAAGGTGAAGAGGTCGAGAGAACGGAGGAACCATCCGACGCAGACAATGATCTGAATGCTGAAATAAATAATACCTGGAATAGAGATACGGCCACTGAGGAGATGAATGCTAAAGGGCTAGGACAAGATTTGGTTGATATCCTAAACTTAGTGGTAGATGAATTGAACAATGGTAGTGGGAAACCTATGAACCTAAGATTTGTAGACAGGAAAAAGTTAAAAGAAACAACTGCTAAGGTAAACAACGTCATCCCATACCTTGAGGCGAGGAGCCTTCACCAGTGCAACAATATCCTCAAAGCAACAGCAAATACGGCGAGGAAATTACTTGGTATAAAAGCGAGAGGAAACAACAAACAAGAAAGATCAGAGCCTTGGTGGAAGAAACGACTAAGTGGTCAAATCAGGGAAATAAGAAATGACATTGGAAAGTTTGAGTCCCTACTGAATGGGACACTAAAAAACATAGACACTAAAAATAGACTGGAAATAAAGTACAAAACTAGGAGAAAAAAGCTAAATATTATCATAGAGGAACTGAAGCAACGCATTGTAGCAAAGAGTACAATAAATCAGGCGATACGAGAACAGAGTCAGTCAGTATAGACAGAACCGCATGTTTGACAACAATCAGAAGATGCTGTTTGGACAGCTTGAAGGGAAAGAAAGAGGCAACGACGTGATCCCTGAGGCGGAACAAACTAAAACATTCTGGAGAAGAATATGGGAGCAGGATGTTAAACATAATGACCAGGCAGTGTGGATTGAGACAGTACAGAAGGAGATTAGTGAACAGGCACACCAACAAACTGATTTGAGTATCACAGTTGAAACTCTTAAGGAGCAGGCCAAAAACTAACAAACTGGAAATCACCAGGCCCGAATTGTGTGCAGGGGTATTGGATTAAAAATATAACATCCCTCCACCCGAAACTGACAACCATGTTCAATGACTGCTTGATGTCAGGTGAGGTACCAGAGTGGTTGACAAAAGGTACCACAGTTCTGATAATGAAAGACCGAATCAAGGGTAATAATGTTACCAAATATAGACCTATCACATGTCTGTCCGTAATGTGGAAACTGTTGACAAGCATTATGTCTGAGGAAATCTACCATCACCTCCACACAAAAAACTTGTTACCGGACGAACAGAAAGGATACCGAAAGAAGTCACGTGGTACAAAGGACCAGTTACTTATTGATAAGATGGTAATGAGGAATTGCAAGAGGAGACACACTGGTCTTGCCATGGGATGGATAGACTACAGAAAGGCATTTGACATGGTGCCTCATTCTTGGATCACCAAAAGCCTGCAGATCTTCAAGGTGGCAGATAACATCAGGCAGTTGTTGGGCAAAAGTATGAAGTCCTGGGAAACAGAGTTAACATTAGCTGGAGAAACCTTGGCAAGCGCGAAGATCAAGAGAGGTATCTTCCAGGGAGATAGTCTGTCCCCTCTGTGGATTGTCCTTGCCCTGATGCCCTTGACCAGTATACTGCGAAAAGTGAGAGCAGGATACAGGTTGGGAAGGCAGGGCTTACCATCAATCACCTGCTCTTCGTGGACGATCTTAAGCTCTTCGGGAAGAGTGAGAAGGAGTTGGATGTGCTTGTTGAAACTGTCCGTATTTTCAGCAATGACATATGTATGCAATTTGGTATTAGTAAGTGTGGAGTCCTTGTGATGAAGCGGGGTGAATTGAGCAGAAGTAACGGAATTCAGGTACCAACAGGTGAGATGATAAAGGAAATTGACACTGAAGAAGGATAACATTATTTGGGTGTTCTGGAGGCTGATGACATCAAGAACACAAAAATGAAGGAATTGATAAGAACTGAATACATTCGTAGAGTAAGGAGCGTATTAAAGTGACATCTGAACAGTAGGAATGCCATAAGTGCAGTAAATTCCCGAGCTGTGTCTATTATTAGGTACAGTGCGGGAATTCTGAGATGGAATATTGCTGAACAAAAAGAAATGGATAGGAAGACTAGGAAGCTGTAGACTATCTACAACCTGTTCCACAAGAGGAGTGATGTCGATAGACTCTACTTAAGGAGATCTGAAGGTGGAAGAGGTCTTACCAGCATAGAGGACTGTGTTCAGATGGAGAAAAACAACCTACACAAATACGTGACTGATAGTAAGGAGCCAATGCACAGAACTGTACTGAAGGAGAGGACAATAGACCAGGGGATGTCCAAGGAGGAAATAACATCAAGGAGAAAGAGCAGCCTTCAGGAAAAATCCCTTCATAGTACCTTCTTTGAGAAAACTGAATTCAGAGATCCACAGACATGGAACTGGTTGAAAAGAGGAGACCTTAAAAAGGCTACAGAAGGAATGTTAACGGCTGCGCAAGAGCAGGCCCTCAAAACGAAGTGGTTGAAACACCATATTTACAAGGAGGAGGCTAGCCCACTGTGCAGGATCTGTGGAGAGAGAGAGGAGACTGTGGCTCACATTGTATCCGAGTGTAAACACCTAGCCCAGACTCACTATAAGGTCTGGAGACATGATGTGATGGGCAGGGTGATCCACTGGCACCTATGCAAAGTAAACAATTTATCACATTCTCAGAAGTGGTATGAGCATAAGACAGAGTCGGTGATAGAAAACGATCAGGTGAAGGTGCTGTGGGATTTTAGGATACAGACGGACAAGACACTGGAACACAATAGACCTCACCTGGTGGTTGTGGACAAAGAAAAAAGATCGTGTCTGATTGTGGATGTGGCCTGCCCATTCGACACGATAGTGCAAGAGAAGGAGAGGGAGAAAATAAACCGATACCAGGACTTAAAGTGGGAGGTAAAAAGGATTTGGAACTGCCATGAAGTCAAAGTGGTCCCGATTGTCATAGGCGCAATAGGTACTATCTCAAAAGGTTTCCAGGAATGGTTAAAGAAAATTGGCCCCTTCACGCTTTTTGGAACGCTTCAAAAGGCATGCTTGCTGGGAACAGCAAGAACCCTCCAATACGTCCTGAATATCTGAGGCTGCAGGTAGTGGCTTGATATTCATTTCAACAAACTTTCCAGTTAACTAACATCAATGACTGAGACTCAAAGAACAATAATAATAATAATAATAATAATAATAATAATAATAATAATAATAACAATAATAATAATAATAATGATAAGAGAAAGGAAGAAAGGGGAAGGTGGCGGTATCACTAGACAAGGGAGAGGCTAGCAAAAGATATAAATAGATTGACCTAGTGACCCGGCCACCGGCCAAACATCAACAACTATGGCACTGCTTGCTCCCCCTTCCTCACCAACAATATAAAAAGCCCCAGCACCACCACCGACATAGCCAACAACATTAACAGGCAACTTCAGCAAAAAGTATATTATATTATTGTAATGCATTGGGTGATTGCTGGACTTGTGCCTGGAGTGGAGACAATTATTAATAATTTCATTCTTAAGCCACGCAATGCTCACATTAAGGAACCACTCATGATAATAACAATTTAAAAAAACAACAAAAAAGAAAACCCCGTGACCAAGAAATACCGGGTTGGCGGCCGGCGGGGAATAGCCGTGTCTCTAGGGGAGGACGACCCCTCTAGTCTTAGTTGACACTCGTTCTAGAAGTGGTAACACGAAATGATTACTCTTTGGCGGATAAGGATAAAACGCGACAAAATAAAGTAAATGACTAATGATAAAATCTCATACAGGATCGGCCGTCACCCGGGTAAAAAATCAGCGTCCCTCAGAGAGGAACCAGTCTGGGGTCGAAAAATCAGCTAATGGTTCAAACCTTCCCATCACTTCGGAGCTGGAGAACTCCCATAACCGGAATACTCCTACTGTTGGCCCTCCATGCTCACCACCAAGAAATCCAAAGAAAAAGAGAGAAAAATGGTCAAGGGAAGATAATAAAGAAGTCCTTGAGGCTTTCTACACTGCCATGTACTACCCATCAAATACATCGAATACAGAACAGACATATATCAACTGGAAAAAGAAACATCCCGAAAACAGAGGCTATATTGACAGTAACCAACTAGCCAATATACGAAGAAATATTGTAAAAAAAAAAGTCACTAACTCATATAGAAATTGATCAGATCAAGCTATTAGCACAAAGTCAGCGAAGGGAAAATGAAACATGTGTCAGTGAAAACGAGGTAAATTGTAACACTTCGAATCCCAGGGTTGGGGCGGAATCACTGGCAACAGAACAAATTAAAGAAAGGATCGAAAAAGTGGAGGGAGTGCATGCTCAAGATGAAACTCCAAATAAAAATAATGAGATCGTAAATGATAAAGAAATGAATAATAATGAACTTGCCAACTTGAAGGATGAAATTATGATCGAATGGATGAAAAGGAAAGAATCTGACATGGGGCAACGAGACACCCTCCCTAAGATCCAGAACTCCAAACAGAACCAAAAGATAATACACAAGACTAACATAATTCTCAAAAACATTATCATCACAAACAAACTAAACATTACTGATTTAAACCATCTCTATTATGCATCGGCTAAAGTCACCACTCACTTATGTGGAGTGAAGATGAAAATACAAAGGAATTTCCACAAGAAATCTACTTGGCAAGAGAACATCAATCGCCAAATAAACCTTCTCTGATCTGACATAAACATTTTAACAAACTATAAAGTAGGTGAACATGTTAAACAAACTAAACTTAGAAAATTGAAAAGAAAGTACAGTATAAAATCAACAAGTGACATAGACATGCTGATAATAATAATCAAGCAAAAAGTGTCGGCCAAAGCTGCTCGTATAAGGCGCTTTGAAAAACGATCTAGATTCTATAAGGACAATAATATGTTCAAAAACAACCAAAGAAACTTCTACAGAAAAATTGGTAAGTCAACAATAACTGCTAAATCAATACCACCCAAGGAGGAAGTGCAAGAATTCTGAGAAAAGATCTGGGCCGAAGAAAAAGTTCATAACATACATGCCCCATGGATAGACAGACAAATGAAAGATACATCTCACCTTGAAGAACAAATATGGGAAAATATAACAGTTGAACAGTTGCGCTTGGCTCTAAGAAAAACCAGCAAATAGAAATCCCGAGGAAAAGACAAAATACCAAATTTTTGGATAAATGCCTTCACAGTCTCATGAGCTGTTAGCCCAAATTTACAATGAAATAGTTAAGGAGCCAGAAAAGATACCATCATGGCTAGTTAACGACATTACATTCCTGCTTCCGAAGAATGATGAGACAAACAATCCCCAAAATTACAGACCGATAACTTGCTTGACCACAATGTATAAAATGTTAACATCAGTCCTAACTGAATACACATATGACCACCTGATAACAAATGACCTATTTCCTTTTGAGCAGAAAGGGTGTAAACGAGGCTCATATGGCTGTAAGGATCAGCTTTTGGTTAACAAAATGATGCTGGAAGATTGTCATAATAGTCACAAAAATCTATCCATTGCTTGGATAGATTATAAAAAAGCATTCGATAGTTTGCCACACAGTTGGATTGAAAAATGTTTAGAGATTTTCGAAATATCCCCCGTTGTCAGGAGGATTTTGTCATACAGTATGAAGACATGGAAAACGACACTCCTTTTGAATAGTGAAACAAAATCACTGGAAGCTGGAGAAGTTAATATTAATTGTGGAATTTTTCAGGGTGACTCTTTATCACCGCTTTTATTCTGCATCGCACTTATACCATTAAGTAAAATGCTCAATGAAACAAAACATGGATATAAAGTCTATGACAAAACCATTAATCACTTGTTCTACATGGATGACCTGAAACTATTTGCAAAAAATGATGAACAATTGCAAGGGCTATTATCCACTGTGGAGCAGTTCAGTGATGACATTAAAATGGAGTTTGGACTAGATAAATGCGCCAAAGCAACGTTCACCAGAGGAAAGCTGCTGAAGAGTTCAGACATTAATCTTGATCGGGAGAACGTGATAAGAGAACTTGATCAAGAAAAAACTTACAAATATCTAGGTGTTTGTGAAGGAGACGGAATCAAGCACTCGAAAATGAGGGAAAGGATAAGGAAGGAATGTTACCGCAGAGTAAGAGCAATCTTAAGAACGGAATTGAATGCAAGGAATAGGATCGATGCCATAAACACGCTTGCCATACCAGTAGTAACCTACAGCTACAATGTCATCAACTGGTCAAGCACAGAGATCCGTAGGCTCGATACAAAAATTCGAAAATTCTTAACCATGCACAGAATGCATCACCCTAAGGCAGATACAGATAGAATATATCTCCCTAGGAAAGAAGGAGGACGTGGGTTAATCCAGTTAGACACTGCGTTGAAAACTGCAACAATTGGATTATCTACATATCTGAGGGAATCACATGATTGGATGATCAAACTCATTTTGAAACACGAAAGCATCAAAAGATCATATTCCATTACAAAAGATGCACAAAGATACAGTAATGGACTACAAATTTCAGAAGTCCCATTTACTGCTGACATGGAAAACACAGAAAAAGCAAGGCAGGTAAAAGTAACTGCAAAGAAAGAACTACTACAGAAACTGGCTAAGACATGGCAAGAAAAGGCTCTGTATGGAAAATACCCAGATGTTGACAAAACTTTAACCCATCAGTGGTTGGCATCCTCTGGACTGAAATCGGAGACTGAAGGACTGATTATATCAGCACAAGATCAGTGTCTGCCAACAAAAAATTACCAAGCCAACATAATAAAAAATGGATGCAGCCCATTATGCCGTGTATGCAAAAAACAACCAGAGACCATTGACCATATAATTTCAATGTGCAGTCCTATAGCTCCAACCGAATACCTAAACAGGCATGACAGAGCTGCACAATACATACATTGGATAATGTGTAAGCATTTTGACCTGCCCCATCAAAAGAATTGGTGGGAGCATCAACCACCTCCCATACTTGAAAAAGATCACATCTCAATCTTGTGGAACTTTAGCATCCAAACAGACCGAAAAATAGATGCAAATAGACCTGATATAATATTGAAGGACTTTAAAAAGAGAGTATATCTGCTAATTGATATGTCTGTTCCAATAGACAAGAATGTATCTATAAAAACATTTGAAAAATTGAGCAAGTATAAGGACCTGGAGATAGAAATTGGAAAAATGTGGAAATTGAGAACTAAAACAATACCAGTGATTGTAGGCGCTCTGGGAATAATACCTAAGGGGTCTAATGATTACTTATCGCAAATCCCAGGAAAACCGCGTATAGGAGAATTACAAAAGATAGTACTAATGGGAACTGCCCATATACTAAGGAATATTCTGTCAATATAAGTACATCACTAAAGATGCATGTGTGAGTATGTATGTTCTTTCTTGAACATGGCGGACCTTGTTGTCTCTTGAGGTCACTGGTTGTGACTTGGTGATAACTCGTATGAACATAAAGCAAGATAAATGCAACTGTAATAATAATACTAATAATAATAATAATAAATAATAATGATTTCTATATTGGCCACAAGGGCTGACATCAAGAAAAACATTACAGACGACACAAGACGGCACAGGACGGTACGATGTGGGTTTTGTGCGTGTAAATATTTTTATTATTTATATAAGAAAGAAAAAAAAAAGGACATAGAAACATATATATATATAAACAATAAAAATGAAAATTGAAACAATGAAAAATTCTCCAATATGGGGGAAACCTCTGAGGGTTACTCGAGGCGAAAACCACACAAAAGACCACGGCCACCCTGACCACCAAGGCAAGCGCCCTCTCTCAATTTTTCCATTTCTCAAACTACAGCCGTATATTCAGAGCGGTCCCGTTCACTCGGACCATTCTCGCTACATTCATCCACCTTTCAACAAACTTGCTAGAAGGCAGCACTTGCCTCTCCACCCTGATTTTCCTCTTCAAGTGAAACTTGAAAAAGTTAATTAGGGATTCGCCAAAGAGGAAAGTGCCTGTCTTTAACCCTTTCAACCTTGTCCACCACACAATCTCTTTCGCCATTGCCACCAGGCAGATGAAAACCGCCTGCCCTTCCTCCTCGAAGGAAGACGGCGAGACCATCTGCACAATGGACTCAGTCGATAACCGGATCAG
This sequence comes from Eledone cirrhosa, assembly GCA_964016885.1. Lineage (NCBI taxonomy): Eukaryota > Metazoa > Mollusca > Cephalopoda > Octopoda > Eledonidae > Eledone > Eledone cirrhosa. The sequence goes on from OZ024744.1 coordinate 26,576,585, forward strand.
TCCTACACGCGACAGCAACTGTTCGACATAGCTCCACAAGTCAGCAATACTCGGACACTGAATGAGTGCGTGCACGACGGTTTCGTCGCTCTGCGCGCAGGCTCGTACAGGCTCGGCTGACGGCTCTTCTGTACCTGTAGAGCTTATCTCAAACCGGCAGCTCTCCCCGGCAGTACTGCCAAGCCAGGGATTTTTGGAAGTTATCCATAGGCCCCGGGCTGAAAGTTCTCCGGAAGAGAGCAAACAGTTGATCTTCGACACCCAGGATCTCTCCGAGAATGTCGTCTCTCTTCCCCTCCACTAGTCCTCTATAGAACGCGAGGTGGATGTTCCACCGATACTGGTGCCCAGCTGGCAGAGGGCAGTGAGCGCCTGGAGACATTCCAATTTCCAAGCGCTATCCCTCGGTCTTTTCCTGACCCAGGACTGCAGCTCCGTCAAGGAGCCGAGCTGCGGGAAAATGAGCCTGGCGAACGGCGACCACACCTGTTCACCATCAAGGAAGCACCAGAGATGTCGCAGCCTCAACGCATGTTTGCGCATCATCATTCATGGCATGCCCAGTCCTCCACGCAACGGGTGTTGACAGCAGATGGATCGTCTGATCATGAGAGCGCGTCCCTTCCACAAAAAGCGGAAGAGGCGCTCCATTTTGGTGAGAGTTGGGCTGGAGCAAGGGACGACGGTGAGGCGGTAGCAGATGACGGATGCGACATACGCATTCGCCACCTCCGCCCGGCCTTTCAGGGACAGCCTCCTCTCGGCCCATTTCTGGGTGAGGGAGGCCACCCTGCTCGTCACCTCCTTCCAGTTTTTCTCCATCTGGAGGTCGGGTCCGCACCAGACCCCGAGCAATTTAACAGGTCCGTCCGTCCTACGCCCTGCGACGATGTCGGACGGCATGGACTTGCCTCTCCAGGTGCCAAGCTGCAAGCCCACCGACTTTTCCTGGTTCATCTTTGCTCCTGTCACCGCTTCGTATTCCTTGAGAGCGGTGCCGAGCATCTGGACGTGTCTGGTGTCGACACCACCACGGTGACGTCGTCAGCGTAAGTCGACTCGGATTTCCCGCATCCTAGTTCGCGTGGGACGCCCCTCATCACCCCCAGTTTGTGCAGTAACGGCTCGAGAGCCAATACGTACAAGAGGGACGAGAGGGGACAACCCTGGCGGACTGAGCGCATGATGCTGAACGGCTGCGACAGGTGACCGTTCGCCCTCACAACTGAGCACATGTCGCTGTACATTGCTACGATCCAACCCCTGAAAACGGGCCCGAAACCGGCTGCCTCGAGGACCGCCGCCAGGTACCGATGGTCGACCCTATCGAATGCTTTGGATTGATCCAAGTTGATCAGGGCCCCACCCTTGCAAAGTTCCTTGATCACCCTCTCTATGATGTATCGCATGAGGTGGAGGTTCTCGTGTATAGATCTGTCCGGCATGTCTGCACCTCTCCTAACAGACCTTTTACGACAAGCGCCAACCTCGTTGCTAACACCTTGGCCAAAATCTTGAACTCTGCGTTTAGCAGAGATATGGGCCTGAAATTGTCGATAACATCCCCCTTGTTCGGGTCTTTTCTCAGCAGCGACACTGCCCCCCGGCTCACAAAATTGGGAATGCTCCCGTTCTGCTGCCAGTTGCAGTAGACGTCTGCCAAGAGATCACCGAACAAGTCTGACATAAATGCATAAAGCTCGTAGGGCAGACCATCCAAAGCTAGCGATTTACCCTTGTGCTGTTAGCTATCGCTTCCGTATTTCACCGGCTGTTATTGGCTTTTCGCAACACTGTGCTGCGGTCGACGAGAGCCGAGGCAGTCTGTCGAGGTATGCACTGAAGTCCATGCCCCGATCCGGGCCGCCGCCGCTCCGAACAGTTCAGCAAAGTGCTGCTGAAAAGCTTCACACATCCGCTCGGGTCCGGGCATCACACACCCGTTTTGGTCAGACAAAGACCGAATTGTAGTTTTGTTGCCACTTCGCGCCTCTGCCACCCGGGCCCATTGGACGGCTTATGTCCCCTCGTGTTTCAGAGCACGTGCTCTAGCTCTGACAACGCAGCCTTCGTGTTTTGCGTTGTAGAATTGGTCGAGTGCCAATCTCGCCGCAAGAACGTCGGTTGCGATGCCTGTCCTAAACGCCTCTTTTAGCTTTCTGACTAGCTCTCCCTCTACTCTATTTTCCTCTATCACAACTCCTTTGCTAAACCTAATCGACTCTACTTTAATTGCCCTTTTCAGGGCGAACCACCACCTGTTGTTGACGATCGCTCCCGTCAACGCCCGCTTAACTAATACGCTAACCCAGTCTTTGTAGGCTTTGCGCGCCGGGAAAGACGCGTTCAGTTTCCAGTAACCAGGTCCCTGTCTATGAAGTCTGTCTATGTCGATCTCACAGATCACAAATTTGTGGTCTGTGTAGTCGACTATTTTAAATTGTGGACAACTTATACTAGCCTTATCTAGTTCTCTGCAGAATACCCTATCGAGATACGATCTGGATGACCCGAAGCGGTTTGTCCATGTCCACATTGGCACATTCGGGTGATCCAGTCGATACCTGTCAGACAGTTCAAAACGTCTGAGCAGGTTGGTGAGGCTCTTGCACCCTCCTCGCTTATCCACTAGCCCACATGCATCCAAGATACCGTTCCAGTCGCCGACTAACACTAAAGAGCGGGACGTTCCAAGAAAAGTCTCTAGACGTCTGAAGAAATATGGCCGTCCTGGCCCTGTTGGAGCGTAGACGGCTACTATCCTGAAAGCATTGGCTTCGCTGCCGGTCACGTACACCACCACCGACTTACATTCTGGGTCTAGGAAGATGGCCCGTATCGCGAGATCCAAGCCTCTCCGAAAAAGGACGGCAGCCCCTCCCCCCGATCCTGGACGGCTGGCAGATGCGTATACATCGTAGCCGCCGAAGATGGTGCGAAGGCTTGTGCTTCGGAGATTCTGGTTTCACTGATGGCCAACACATCTAGGTTTAGTTACCTGAGGTCGTTGAGCAGGTGACCCGGCTTCCAAGATGACCCCAGGCCACGTGCATTTATACTGCCTATTCTGAGTACGGCCATGTTGGATGAGAAACAGTGCAAGTGAGAAAGGGTCACTTACCTTGATGGTGTGGTGAAGGGACAGTAGAACCGTCCCTTTCGCAGCTTATGGGTCTTTCCAAGAGGATGTCAGTGTATATCCTCATGGTAACCGACCCTCTGAAGTCTCCAACTGCGTTGGGGAATTTTTGTTTTAAAGGTTTGTACTGTTCTATTTATATTTCGATGATGCTTATGTTTGTCGGGAGAGTTCTTGGTGTTGGTAAGGTGTAGTAGTTTTTTTCTGTGATGTCTGTGTGCTGCTTTATATATTGTATGAGTTCTTTTTTTGCCATGTTTATGGCTGTGTACTTTTTGGGGGGAGGGATGATTTTGTTGCTGTTTTCTTCTTGTTGCTGTTTGGTGCGTGTGTCTTGTTGTGTTTGCGTTGTTGGTGTTTTTGGTGATGCTTGTGGTGGTGTAGTTGTTTTTGTCAGTGGTGCTTGTGGTGGTGATGGCGGTGGTGTTGCTGCAAGTTTCCTTGTTGCCTTTACCCCTCTTTGTATGCCTTCGCTTTTGGAGGGTGAATCTAAGGGTTTTTTTCTTTTTTCAATTTTGTGGCAGACCGTTTGCCACTTCTCTCCCGCCTCAAACACCATGTCGGATTCTGTGGGGTCTAGGAGGGGTATGTGCTCCACGGCTCGTGGTGGTGGTGGTAGTGGAGCCCTCTTCGGCAATGTTGTTGCTGGTGTAGCTACTTCAAATGTAGCTATTGGTGTTGCCGCCATAATAATAATGATAAGTATGAAGTCCTGGGAAACAGAGCTAACATCAGGTGGAGAATCCTTGTGAGGCGTGAAGATCAAGAGAGTTATCTTCCAGGGAAATAGTTCGGCCTCTTTGTTGTTTGTCCTTGCCCTCATACCCCTGTCCCTCATAGTGCGAAAAGTGAGAGCAGGATACAAGTTGGAAACAGAAGAGTTTACCATCAACCACCTTCTCTTCAAGGACGATCTAAAACACTTTGGGAAAAAGGAGAGGGAGTTGGATGTACTTGCTAACACTGTATTTTCAGCAATGATATGTGTAATTGAATTTGATGTGGAGTCCTAGTGATGAGGAGGAGTAAATTGAGCAGAAGCAACGGAATCCAGGTACCAACAGGTGAGATGATGAAGGAAATTGACACTGAAGAAGGATACGAATATTTAGGTGTTCTGGAGGCAGATGAAATCAAGAACAAAAACAAATGAAGGAATTTATGAGATCTGAGCACATTAGGAGAGTAAGGAGCGTATTAAAATCACATCTGAATAGTAGGAATGTCATAAGTGCAGTAAATTCCCGAGCTGTGTCTATTATTAGGTACAGTGCGGGAATTCTGAGATGGAATGTTGCTGAAGAAAAAAAAATGGATAGGAAGACTAGGAAGATAATGACTATCTACAACATGTTCCACAAGAGGAGTGATGTCGATAGACTCTACTTAAGGAGATCTGAAGATGGAAGAGGTCTTATCAGCATAGAGGACTGTGTTCAGATGGAGAAAAACAACCTGCACAAATATGTGGCTGACAGTAGGGAGGCAATGCTCAGAATTGTACTGAAAGAGAGGACAATAGACCAGGGGATGTCCAAGGAGGAAATAACATCAAGGAGAAAGAGCAGCCTTCAGGAAAAATCCCTTCATAGTACCTTCTTTGAGAAAACTGAATTCAGAGATCCACAGACATGGAACTGGTTAAAAAGAGGAGACCTTAAAAAGGCTACAGAAGGAATGCTAATGGCTGCGCAAGAGCAGGCCCTCAGAACGAAGTGGGTGAAACACCATATTTACAAGGAGGAGGCTAGCTCACTGTGTAGGATCTGTGGAGAGAGGAGACTGTGGCTCACATTGTAGCCCAGACTCACTATAAAGGCTGGAGACATGATGTGATTGTCAGGGTGATCCACTGGCACCTATGCAAAGTAAACAATTTACCACATTCTGAGAAGTAGTATGAGCATAAGCCAGAGTCGGTGATAGAAAACGATAATGGTGAAGTTGCTGTGGGATTTTAGGATACAGGCGGACAAGAAACTGGAACACAATAGACCCGACCTGGTGGTTTTGAACAAGGAAAACAGATCGTGCCTGATTGTAGATGTAGCCTACCCATTTTACACAATTGTGTAAGAAAAGGAGAGGGAGAAAATTAAGCGATACCAGGCCTTATAGTGGGAGGTAAAAAGGATTCTGGACTGTCATGAGATCCAGATCATCCCGATTGTCATAGATAGCACTTGGTACTATCTCGAAGAGTTTTCAAGGATCGTTAAAGAACATCAGTCCAGACCCATTTTTTGAACACTTCAAAATGCCTGCTTGCTGGGAACAGCAAGAACCCTCCGATACGTCCTGAATATCTGAGGCTGCAGGTAGTGGCTTGATATTCATTTCAACAAACTTTCCAGTTAAATAACGTCAATGACTGAGACTCCAAGAAGTAAAACAAAATTGTTTCTACTTTTGACACTAAGCCATCAATTATCCTAGTGCATTAATGGTGCTTTATTCTTTCGACCTCATAAGGATGAAAGGCAAAGTTAACCATCGTTAAGTCCGACAAGCTTTTGATTCCGTAGTCAAGTCCGATCGATGCAGATCGAGACTTGAGCTGTTTATCGCGAAACGCGCGTCACACCCCAATAAATGTAATGAAGATTTAGATTTATAGCACCACGTCCTTTTTATTGTTATTAGTATATATATATATATATATATATATATATATATATATATATATATATATATATATATATATACACAGATGTACATATGTATATACACATACATCATACATATATACATATACATATATATATATATACAGTATATATATATATATATATATATATATATATATATATATATATATATATATATATATATATATGTGTGCCTGTGTGTGTATATATATACTTAGCATTATGTTCCAACATCCAAATTGATTTATTTTACTTTTGTTGCCAAAGGTTTTTATTTTTAAATTTTTATATTCTTAAGAATATTTAAAAAACAAATAGAACATATATGTAACACTTCCATAAAACATGCACTCACACCCATTTATACCCACATACATATATATATACACATACTCACCCAGACACTGACAAACATCGATTAAAATGCACTCACACACATATATGTTATCACAGACACATATATTATCACGCACACACATATATATTATCACGCACACACATATATATATTATCAGACACACACAGACACACACACATATATATATATATATATATATATATAAATATATAAACATACGTACTCACATATACATACACACATGCACACATACACTGACGAACATAGATTACACGCATACACACACATATCAACACACGCACACATTACAGAAATGCATGAACCAATAACAAAAACAGAATATTAACATGCACAAATATAAAATCATACTGAATATATATGTATGTATGTGTGTATATATGTATGTGTGTATGTGTGTATATATGCATGTATGTATGTATGTAAATGTATGTATATATGTATGTACGTTTCTATGTTCTTCTGGTTTTATAATTTCACAAATGTTTCCCAATAGAGAGAGAGTTGGTTTCTAACATGGACACAAGACTCGCTCATTGGAATTTACACAAATTCAACTAGGTAGATATGTATGTATGCATGTGTAGATATGGATGTTATTGTATGTGTGGATGTGGATGTTTTGAGCTGTATGTGTGCATGTGTATATGCTTTGTATCTGTACATGTGTATATGCAGTTATTAGATGCAAAATATTTGGAATGTTTTACATATTTTACTGTTCCATTAATGGATTGTACTTGTATTTCCTAACTAGTTGTGTTCTCTCTTTTTCTGTGAAGCCCAGCTTCTCAAGATTTGTATTGAGGCAGTTACTAACATACCCCAGTGCCCCAATAATCACAGGCATAAATCTGAAGGTGTAATCAGGGTGGAGTATCTGCAGATTTCTCATTAGTTCTGCATAAATATTCTCCTTTTCGCTAAACTTTGATATTATATTGTTATCTGCTGGGCAGCTAACTTCCACTACTGTGCATGTTTTCTTCTCCCTGTCCCATATCATAATATCTGGTTTGTTATGCCTGCATTTTATTGGGGTTTTTACTGGTGCATTCCACCAGTACTCTTTCATATTATGTGTCTGTATCTTTTCCACATTGCTGTAGCTTTTAATGTGTTCATTATCGGGGCTATGTTTTCTACGGTGTTTTGGCCACTGCATCATGCCTCATAGGTAGATAGTACCGCGATGACATCATTGGACAGCTGCTTATGACATGAGTGACATCTTCGATGTTAATTCTGCAGAATCTGCACTTGTTATCACATCTAGGTGTTTTGCCTGCATCCCTATCTCTTTTGTGAATCAGGTATTTAGTGTTGATTTCCTGTTCTTGGATTGCAAAAGCGTATCCTTCAAAGTGGGAGCCAATATAGCGGTTGTTGGTCCAAGATAGACTACTTTCTTTATCTATATTACTCTCACTCTGGAGCTTCCTGGCAACATATCCATGCATGATGTTTTGCTGATAAGCATGCAGTTTTTCATCCATGGATTCACTGCGATGCTGCTGAGCGACTTCCCTGGGTGTGGGCTTTTGATTATCACACAGGGAATATATCTCGAGGAGTTCCTTCCCAACTCTCATGATCTTATCTGTTTCATGCAGATAGACTTGCTCGAGAAACGGGCTCCTACGCTTCGAGGTTCGTAGATGATGTCGGAGAGATATAATGCGACATTCAAATGTTATCTGGACTGATGTGAGGCATCTGCCTCCCTGCTTACGTTTCAAGTAAAGACGGTCTATGTCACTGTTGATGTGGAAGTTTCCGGTGTTGTTTAGTATTTTTCGAGTTCCAACATCAACTGCTCGGATTTCGTCTATCGTCCAATTGAGTATTCTAAACGTTGGTGTTAGGACAGGCACAGCAAACACATTGTGAGCCTCTGTTTTGTTTTGCGCAGAGAGTTCCGATGACCATGTATGTATGTATGTATGTATGTATGTATGTATGTATGTATGTATGTATGTATGTGTATATTATTATTGTTGTTGTTGTCGTTATTATTATTGTTGTAATTATTATGTTTTTTTTCTCGTGCAATAGCCCTACTCGATAACGAGGGGGCAGCCATCGTGTATGTGTGTATGTATGTAGGTATGAGTAAGGTAAACGACTTGAAGTCGTTGATCAGTTTGTCAACCTGGGAAGCACTGTCAATCGATACAGCAACCTTCATAATGAAATCCCGCTCAGGATTAGGAAAGCAAGTGATGCTTTCGGAAAGCTAGAAAGGCGAATCTGGGGTCGGCGAGACATATGCAAGAAGACAAAGGTAAAGGTGTACAAGGCATGTGTGCTCTCATCGTTTCTTTATGCCTGCGAGACCTGGGTTACATATCGACAGCACCTTAAGCAATTGGAGCGTTTCCATCAGATGTATCTCAGACGGATCCATGGCGTTCACTGGAGGGACCACATCAGTGATGTCGAGATTTTGGAAAGCTCTCTGTGTGACAGTATAGAAGCTCTTCTGCTTAAGCAAAGATTCCGTTGGAGTGGTCACCTTGCCAGGATAAAGGATTCTAGAATACCAAAACTATTTTATGGAGAGTTGGTTAAAGTAAAACGACCGCCACATAAACCAAAAAAGAGGTATAAGGATTCCTAGAAAGCCTCTTTGAAAGACACTAACATCTCTGCTGATACATGGGAAAATGTTGCTGGTGATCGTAATAAATGGAGAAAGACTGTATATGAGAGGAAAGTGACATCTCGAGTCGAATTACGAAAAAGGAAAGCGGGATAGGAGGAAGGGCATTGCTGTTGCATTTCCAGACGGCGAGGGTCCTCCTATGGCGCTGACATGCAGCGTCTGTGCGAGACTCTGCTTAAGCAAAGCTGGACTCGAAAGTCATCTTCGCAGTCATAAAGTAAGACCAGTGGTTGACTACCAGGCTGCTGTTGGAGATGCTACTCATCATGCTTGCCAAACATGTGGTAGAGAATGTAAATCAGCAGGAGGGCTGAAACGACATGCACAAGTACACGAACTCCAACCACAATGCATATATGCATACATACACATACATACACATACATACATAATTAGATACATACACACATACATAAATAACTACATACATATTTACTTACACTTATACATACATACATTCTTACATGCATGCATATATATATATATATATAAATACATACATATATGCATACACACATACATACGTTCATACGTTCTTGCATACATTCATATCTACATAGATGCATATATATATACATATATATACATATATTTATACACGCATAGATATATATGTACATACATGGATATACATATATACATAGATATATACATACATAGATATATACATACATACATAGATATATACATATATACATGATGGCTGCCCCCTCGTTATCGAGTATGGCCATTACACGATATACCATTATTAATAATTATTAATTAATTCTATCGAGCAATGCCTGTCCGAGAAGATATTTTTTAAAGTGACAAAAGACTGTGCACTGAGCCAATCCCACTCTCTGAGCGACAGTAGCTATAACCCGAAAAGAAGAAAAGATCAACATCATCGGTAACTACTGAGCCGCAGGTTTTATATGGTAGTTATCACAGTTTCCCGAATTGCCTTCTCCTAGAAGAATGCCCTGACAAAGGGTAGGGGTCCTTCACTTTCAATGGTTTAACCGCGCGATCGGGTGTCCAGCCCGACTATTTCTATGTCCCCGCGCATATACATACACATGCACCCATGTATATACACATATACATATACATACATATGTACATGTGTATATACCCATTTACACACTTTTGGATGGCTGTTGACTCTTATGAGTTCTTCCGCCCTTTGTCAGGTCACTCTTGAGTGCTACTGGTAACATGTAACCCAGTACAACCTGTCGCATGGTCGGGTCGTCGGCGACTAAACCGGCAACCCCATCAAGTTTACTTGCTGAGGAGGGTGATTTTGGACACCCTGCAGGACATTCATACATACATCCATACGAAAGATGGAAATTGTAGTTTGCTTGAAGCATTGCGTAGTGAGGTATAAACGTTTGGAGTTAGAAGGCCAGAACAATGCAGCTATGGATATAGAATATACATACAAATGCAAAAGATATCGCTGACAATTACTCTTTTACCTTAAATTTATTTGAATATCCTTAATTTTCGAGATAATATCTCTTCTTCAGAGGGAAGCAAAGGGGTTAATGCAGTGTTCTAATTAGCTTGCCAAGTCATGCTGACAGGAAATTGTATAGAAATTCCATTCTATTTCTAATGTCAAAGAGTGAAGCTTAGGTGGATAAAGAGTTGTCTCCCTTTAAAAGGGTTTGGACATGTATGTCAAAGTGTGTGTGGGAGAATACGTGAAGGTGTAAGCATGCGCGTGTGTGTGTGTGCGTGTGTGTGCGTGTGGGTATGTCAGAGGATATATTTATATGTAAATGTGGGAGCTAGATGCTCTATCATGTTAAAACTGGTCTATGTGTGTGTATGTGTGCGTGTGTGAGAGAATAAGTGTAGGGGTAAGCGTGTGTGTGTGTGTGCGTGTGTGTGTGCGTGTGTGTGTGCGTGTGTGTGTGTGTCTCTCTGTGTGTGTGAGGATACGTGGAAGTGAAAGTGTGGGTCTAGGTGCTCTATCATGTTAAAAATTGGGTGTTGAGTTCTAGTCTGTAATTGATAGGTAGTTGCGTTTTGTCTATAATTAGTGTTTCTTTAATTCTAAGATTGCCGTGGTTTCTTTCCTTAGCTTCTATCCTAACTATTTTGTTTTTGTCGGTGTTTTTGCATTTCACTAGGTGTTTCTTAAATGAGGAAGCGTTAGTGTTGAGGTGTTCCTTTATTCTAATATGAAGTGGTCTGGTGGTGCTACCTACGTATAAGTTGTTGCAATTCTCGCACTCTAATCTGTATACGACATAAGCCTGGTGGCATAGGTCTGTGTCGTCGATGGGGCAGTTGGTCAGCGTGCAGCGGCTATCATGTCTGGTGGAGTATCTCTTGGCTAGCTGTCTGCGTAGAGAAGGTCCTAAGTGGACTAACTGGATATCTAGTCTCTCTCGTCTGTTAACTCTGTAGATGGCTGTTGTTGTTTCGTCACTGAAGTGTGGGAGCTTCAGGAAGCAGGTGTTAGTGCCTCGGGCGTGGTGTATTCTGTTGTTTCTGGCACGGTTCGCGGTGGACGTTGGGTATCCGTTCAGTTTAAGTACTTCCAGGAAATGTGTGGTGTGTGTGTCTCGGTCTCCTGCGTCGGGGCATTTGTTCCGGATACGTGTTAGTTCGTTCCTTATGTATCCGATCTTAACGCTGACTGATCTGAAATGTACGAACAGGTCCCTGCTGGCGGCTTTTATATAGAAGCAGGTGTGGATGTCGCCTTCCTCTGTTACCCTGAGTGGAAGTCCAATAGGGATAGGGATACGCGGTCATTGGGGTGTTCCATGCTAAACTTTATATTGGCGTCCATGCTGAAGAATGTCAAGTATATTTTATCCGCTTCTTCACCGGATGATGTAAGGATGAGTATGTCATATACATATCGGGTGAAGAAGGTATAGGAATGGCAGGTGTTGAGGGCTCGGCATTCCTGCTGGTTCATATAAGTGAAGGCCAGCAGGCCCGATAGGCTGGATCCCAAGGGTAATCCTGTTGTCTGTCTGTATGTGTGGTCGTGGAAGGTGAAGTACATGTTGTCCACTGTGAAGGACAAAAGCTGGCGTATGTCCGTCAGATGGAGGCCGTAGCAGTTGACGTCTTCGGCGACCACGCAGTCCATTAATAAATCGACAGCTGGATGAGCGGGGATTGTATTGTAGAAGGAGACAACGTCGAGGCTAAGGCGTATCTATTGTGTTTAAGTTGTTCTGGCTGGAGTTGGTGTAGTATACGTATGACCTCGTCGGAGCTACTGACATGCCCTGGAAAGGTGGAGAGTAGAGGCCTGAGGACCTGGAAGAGGAGCCAGTAGATTTTCTATGCTAGAGACGGTGGGTCTTACTTGTGTCTTACTACTATTCTTGTGGGTCTTGATGAGGTGATAGAAAATGGGAAGTCTGCTATTTCTAGTGGCCTAATTGGACTTAAATTTATTTGGGAGTTGTCTTCTACTAAAGATGTCGAACCAGATGGAGTTGGCCTGTTTTTCATACATACATGCATACATACATACATACATACATACATACATACATACATACATACATACATACAAACAAACATACATACATACATACATACATACATACATACATACATACATACATACATACATAAATACATACATACATACATACATACATACATACATACATACATACATACATACATACATACATACATGATCGCTGCAAACTCTGCCAAGAGTATTGCAATCGCTTGTCATATTCCGATGTGTGACGATCGGGTATGGCTTTTCAAGCCTGCTAGAGACTTGAACTCCTTCACGCACTGATGACAACTATGGATCTACCTGGCTTGAGGTCTTGCATCAGGTTGCCCCTGAACCCGCACAACACTGTGGAGATCGGGACAGCCCAATCTCTCCAAAATAACCCACAAAGCCTTCCGATTAGCGGTGTCAAATGCCTTGGTCAGATCAACAAAAACTTGATTTAAGTCAATGCGCTGCTGAATGCATTTCTCTTGAAGTTGTTTGGCCGAAAAGATCATGTGAACATTGCTTCTGCCATTCCTAAAGCCACATTGGGACTCAGGAAGTACTTCAACAACAATGTGCTGTATCAATCTGTCCAACAAAATCCTGCACAAGATCTTCCCAGCCACAGATAGCAGTGAGATACCTCTGTAATTGCCACAGTCATCTTTGGTTCCCTTTCCTTTGTAAAGTACCACCATCAATGCATCTTTCCAGTCCTGCGATACATCTTCTTCATTCCAAACATTCACAAAGAAATCAGTGAGGCGGTTTAAGAAGTTATCACTAGCACACTCGGCCCTCAGTCCCTCCATTCCAGGTAACTTGCCGCTGTTTAATTTGGCAATGGCCTTCGCCACCTCATCAAATATAGGAGGATCAGCCATTGCCAGCTTTGTAGGTCTGGATGGAATCGACCGGATGAACTCATCATCAATTTCTGGGGGTTTGTTGAGAAGCTCATCAAAGTGGTCATGCCACCTGATCAGGATTTCCTTCGGATCTCTGAGTAATTCCTTGCCGTCCCTGGAGCGAAGTGATATTTGTGGACCGGTCAGACCATACACCTCCCTGAGCAGACTGTATAAGAGCTTTGTATCATGTCTATCTGAGGCTTTCTGGATTTCATCAGCCTTTTGGCTCCACCACGTATCGTGCAAGGCTCTCAATCGATGTTTCACACGTGCCTTGATCAGCCTGAAGGTCTGGTCACTCCTGTCAGAACGTGTCTCACACAACTGCATCATTTTCATCGAACCACTCTTTATGCTTTCTATTGGTATGACCTAAAACTCCAGCACTAACATCATAGACGGTTTTCTTCAATGATTCCCGCGTGTTTTCACATTCCATGGACTCAAGTGACCTCGACAGCTCAGCTCTGATTTTCTCTGTTTTCAGACGAGCCACGTTTAGTTGTTTCGGAAGTGCAACCTTCTTCCCCCTTACTTTGGGCTTCACAACAAATTGAAATTTGGCGCTGATCAGTCCAACATTCCGCACCTCGCAATACACGAACCAATGTGATAGCCCCGATAACACGTTTCCTCGTTGAACAAAATCAATAAGGTGCCACTTCTTGGAACCTGGATACATCCAAGCTATCTTATATTTGTCTTTCTGCTGAAAGAACGTGTTTCCAACAACAAGATCAATCTCAGTGCACATCTGCAACAGAAGTAGGCCATTGTTATTGCACTTACCTACTCCCTGCTTGTCCATCACACTCCAAGCTTCCCAATTATTACGTGTATTAAAATGACCAAGAATGACAATCTTGTCTGCATAAAGTATACCATGATTGACCTCTCTTAAAGATATGTAGAAACTTACTTTTTCATCATCACTGGCATACATAGTAGGAGCGTACACACTGACCAGAGTCACAAAGCGGTTTTGAATCAGAGGGACTCTCATGGACATTATCCGATCATTGAATCCACAAGGAAGATTTTCCAGCTTTGAGACAGCAAATGTGACCTCTGCCTCGCTCCTACAACCCTCTGATCCACCACTCCAATAGAAGGTATATCCGCCCTTCTGTTCTGTGTATTGACCCTCACCTGCCAATCTCGTTTCTGAAAGAGCAACGATGTCCATGCTATAGCGATTGAGTTCCATCGACACCAAGGCAGATCTTCTTTCAGAGCGAGTTTTACTGGACTGGTCATCAAGTAAAGTTCTTACATTCCAGCATCCAATATTCAGAGGTTTGAACCTCTTTGCAGTTGCAGGATGACGACCGGGCTCATGGTGCGGTGCCATGCGACACCTGCCGGGCCAGACCCCTTCACAATAAGTTCCAGAGCCCTTACTGCCATTGACTTTAAGGTTATCATCTGTCATCATAGAGTTTGGTGCACTTTTAGGCTACTGCCAGCCACACAAACCTAGAACAGATCCTGAACAAGCAATGCCTGTGCTTTGAATGTTTTTTTTAAGTGGGGAAAGGCCTTGCACTCGACCAATCCCACTCTCTGAACATCGAAACACTACCCGAAAAGGAAAACTGGTCAATATCATCGGATGCTTCCGAAGCCGCAGGTATTTTTCAGTTTCCCTCTCTTAGAAAGGTGTTGCGACAACAACTGGGGGCCTTTCACTCCTAGGTAAAAAAAGAAGTACTATTTGGATGGCCGTTGACTCTGCTGAGTTCCTCCGCCCTTTGCCGGGTCTTTTATTTCATCCCGCAGGGTGACCAAATATCACCCTCCTCACCAAGCAAGTTTGGTAGGGTTACCGGTTTAGTCGCCGATGACCTGACCATGAGACAGGTTGTACTGGGTTACATGTTACCAGTAGCACTCGAGAGCGACTTGACACATACATACATAGACACATGCATACATATATACATACATACATAGATAGATATATACATACACACATACATGCATATATATATATATATATACATAACCACATACATACATACTTAGATACATACATACCCACAAACATAGATAGATATATGGTGGCTGCCAACTCGTTTCCGAGTACGGCCACTACTTTATGTCCATGTAGGAGAACACCTACCGATGAGCTGAACGAGTGTGACTTTTTAGTCTAGCCAGCGACTTGAAAACTCTGGTACAAACACTACACTTGTGACAATTATTGACACATAGTGCTGGGCCCATGGTACCATGTGACGACAAGTGCAGAGAGATCTCCAGATATAAAGCAATGCCTGTGCCGTGAAGCTTTTATAGTGAGCAAAGGCACTGCACAAAGCCAGTCCCACTCTCTTAACCAAGATGATATTTACCAAAATGAAGAACAAGTCAACATCATTGGATACCATCAGGGTTGCAGGTGTTATATCAGAGTTTTTCCTCTCCTAGAATTCTGCCTTGACATAGATATATACATATATACATACATACATACATAGATATATAGATACATATCCTCATACATACATACATACATACATACATACATACATACATACATACATACATACATACATACATAGATATATACATATAGAGATGAAATATTTTGTTTTCCTGTTGATGTAAATGTTGTTAGAATGTAATTTGTGGCTGTACGCTTTTGTGTTGGTGGGACTTGGTAATAAAGCTGGCACGAGAATCACTTGCATTAATCTAGCACATCTTCATGTATTTATTACTAATTCCATTGACATGGCAGTTTATGGAGAGAAAGAAGGAAAGGAAGGAAGAGAGGAAGTAAGGCAGAGCAAGGAAAGAAAGGAAGGAAAGTAAGAAAGAAGGAAAGTAAGAAAGAAAGGAAGAAATATAGCAGGAAAGAAAGGAAGAGAGAAAGTAAGGCAGAGCAAGGAAAGAAAGGAAGGAAAGTGAGAAAGAAAGAAAGGAAGAAAGAAAGGAAGAAAGAAAGGAAGAAAGATAGAAGGAAAGAATGGAAGAGAGAAAGTAAGGCAGATCAAGGAAACAAAGGAGGAAAGTAAGAAAGGAAGAAAGGAAGAAAGAAAGGAAGAAAGAAAGGAAGAAAGATAGAAGGAAAGAAAGGAAGAGAGAAAGTAAGTCAGAGCAAGGAAAGAAAGGAAGGAAAGTAAGAAAGAAAGAAAGAAAGGAAGAAAGAAAGAAAGGTAGAAAGGAAGAAAGAAAGGAAGAAAGAAAGGAAGACAGATAGATAGAAGGTAAGAAAGGAAGAGTGAAAGTAAGTCAGAGCAAGGAAAAAGGAAGAAAAGTAAGAAAGAAAGAAAGAAAGAAAGAAAGAAAGAAAGAAAGAAAGAAAGAAAGAAAGAAAGAAAGAAAGAAAGGAAGAAAGAAAGGAAGAAAGATAGAAAGAAAGATAGAAGGAAAGAATGAGAGAAAAAATGAATGAAAACTTAAAACATGGCAGTAAGAAAGAAAGAATGAATGAATGAAATTAAGAAAGAAAGAATAATGAAAGAATAATGAAAGAAAGAAAAAGAATTTCGGAAAAAAAAATGAAGAAAGAGAGAATTGAAATAAAGAATAGAGAAAGAAAGACAGAAAGAAAGAAAAAGATTAAAGAAAGAAAAAGAAAGAAAGAAAGAAAGAAAGACAGAAAGAAAGAAAGAAAGAAAGAAAGAGAGAAGAAGAATGAAGAAAGAAAAGAATAAATAAAGAAAAAGAATAAAGAAAGAAAAAGGAATAAAGAAAAAACAAATAAATAGACAGAAAGAAATAAGAGATGAAAGAAATGAAAAAAAAAGGAATGAAATTAAAAAGGAATGAAATGAATGAAAGCAAGAAAAATAGCATGAAAGAAAGAAAAACGAAAGAAAGAGAGAAAGAAAGAAAGTAAGAAGAAATGAAAGAAAGAATGGCAGAAAGACAGATGGAAAAATGGTGGTGTAGAAGAAAAAGATGGTTGGTTAGGGGTGGGCAGATGAAAATAATAGAACATTTCATTGTAAGGTATCGTTTTTGAATAAGGGTGGGGCTATGTAGGTGAGGGGTAGGTAGGACTAGATGGTGGTAGGTGGGGCTAGTCGTGGGTCGGTGGAGTGGTGTTGACTGCGAAGATATATAAGAATGTAAACCAGTAAATACCTTGTAAGACGAACAATTAGATAGTGGATAGATATATAGCTGTAGAGAAGGTGGTTAAAATAGAAATATAGAAATATAATAATAAAGGTGATAGATAGATCGATATATATATATATAAATATAAATGAAAGTATAGAAATTATTGTGAGCGTGAAGCCAACAGTATTTCATAATATATAAGTGACTATAACGTCAAAATGGAAAATAATTAACGTAAGATGTGGGAAAATAATTCAAACTCAATTTTTAAAAAATCAAGACATAGATTTAAACATAGAATTTTGTGAAATCCAGGGAAAAATCAATAGTGCCTTAACTCTGAATAAAATAAAGTTTAAATACTCATCCTTCAATTTGGAAAAACTTCAAATGCCCTATATAGTCTAAAAAAGACTATTTCACGAACGTTTCAGTGGGGATGGTCACGGTTGGAACCGTTCATCAGTAGAGCTCAACACGATAACCCTAAGGCACTGCCAGGATATGCCAAAAAGGGAATTTAAAAGCAGGCTAGTTCAACTCATGCGTAAATATGAAAATAAACGCAATGGAGAGACATGGCTGGTGACGTCAGAATGAGACGAATGTCTGTTTACAGGAAACAGCAGTCAAAAAACATTCCGAAAAAAACTCTACAAATGTAAGGAGTTCAGCAAAATAGCAATATTATCGCGGTTTTTTTTTTGGTTTTTTTTTTAAAGACCGGGATTAGTCACAAATAATTTTAAGCACTCTAGGAAAAAATTCCGTGTATAAATATAAATGAAAGTATAGAAATTATTGTGAGCGTGGAGCCAACAGTATTTCATAATATATAAGTGACTATAACGTCAAAATGGAGGATATTTAACGTAAGATGTGGGAAAATAAATATATATATATATATATATATATATATATATATATGTGTGTGAAGGTGCATTGGGCTTGCGATCGAAAGGTTGTGAGTTCAATTCTCGGACTGTGTGATGTGTTGTTTCCTTGAGCAAGACACTTTATTTCACTTGCTCCAGTTTACTCAGCTGTAGAAATGAGTACCTGCCTGCCCGCCCGGCCAGTGGGATGGCGTTATCTTGTGGCTAAAACAGCACGACGTGCTATGACCAGCGGCGCCGTTTGGCGCCCGACAGACTGGTCGGTCAAGGTGATATATATATATATATATATATATATATATATATATATATATATATATATATATATAT